>JANHFO010003695.1:69639-89783 GCA_032468095.1 Pareas carinatus
TCCTTCCTTCCTTCCTTCCTTCCTTCCTTCCTTCCTTCCTTCCTTCCTTCTCATCATGACTCATAACTCTGGTTTGATCAAACCATCAATAAAAAGCCAATATCTGAAAAAAAGAAAACAACTTCAGTCATCACCATATTGCATAAAAACCCACAATCATTGGGCTCCAGCCTTGGAGAAAAGCCAGCTCTTTAAGGCTTTCTGGAATGCTAGGAGAATGGTGCCTTGCTGGATCTCAAGTAAACAAATGTTCCACATGGCAGGAGTCACTCACTGTAGAGAAGGCCTATTCTTGGTTTCTGATAGATGATAACATTTAAGAGATCTCTGGGCCTGCAGATTTTCAAAAATAGGTTATTGGCATTGAGTGGGATATTGCTATCTGGGAAATTACACAAATATTATTACAAAATTGTGAAATAATTGTGCTTGTGCATGTGTGTGTGCATGTGTGTTTTGTGATATTAGATGCTTTGAATTCCAGTTCTGCAAACTCAGCAATATTCAGTAATAATAAAGGTGATCTTTAAAGATTCTATTTCAGAATAGAGCATAAACCAGAATTATTTTTATTGACTATAATCACGGAAAAAATGAACAAACAAGATGTATATTTAATGTTACACATGACAACAGCAGCAAGAATAGTATTTGCAAAATACTAGAAAAATGAAGCAACATCACAAGAAGAGGAAATATTAAAGAAAATATTGGATTGTGCGGAGTTGGGCAGACTGACAATGTGATTGAAAGACAGAGAAGAAACAGAACACTTCCAATCATGGTTCTCAATTCTACAAATGGATGAAAGAATGAAAGAATAGAAAATATATATATTAATGTTAAAAAATGTATGAATTTTAATAGCAGAGAGAGGAAGAGGAGAAGAAAGAGAAGAAAACTGAGGGAGAAGAAGAAGGAAATGGGGAAGGAGGATTTGTGGAAGAAGGAGGAGAAAGGGAAGAATGAATAGGTAGAGGAGAGAGAAGAGAGGAAGGTGAAAGAAAGAGAGAGAGGAGAAGATAAAGAGATACTGGGCAGGGAAAGAAAGGAAAGAGGGTAGAAGGAGAAAGAAGAAAAAAAACGAAAAGAAATAGCAAAAGAATGGAAGGGGAAAAGGAGGAGAAAAAAGGAGAGGGGGGAAAGGAGGGGGAAAGGGAAAAGAGGAGAAAGGTAAGAGGAAGAAAGAAAAGAAGAAGGAAAGTAAAGGTGAAAGAACGAAGAAGAGGAAGAGAGACAGGAAAGAAGAAAGGGAAGGGAAGAAGAGAAGGAGAAAGAGGGGAAAGAAAAATAACAGTAAATATGACAATACGAATATCACTGAATAGCACATTGATCTTACTTTGAATTATATATAACTGAATATACTTTATGTACATATTTTCTGCATGATTGAGTAATGTAATGTATAAATGACAGAGTTTATGTATTGATGCAAAATATTTACAATTAAAAAAAATAAAGATTCTATTCCAGTGAGTTATCGTTGAGCTAATTTTTTGGATCCCTTTTTATAGAAACCTGTTTATGCGCTCTGATTTTCTGAGAAAACCTCTTTTCTTCTAACGTGATGCCAGTTAGGAATACTGTATACACAGTTGTGATACTTTCTTATAGAGCTTGTATCAGATCCAGGATGCTGGATGATTTCTTCCCTTATCTGACTTTAGGAATAGAAATGTGATCCTCATTATCTGCAGGGGGTCTATTTGAAACTAACAATCAAGAATTAAACTGGAAGTTACAGTTGGCTCAAAATGCAACAGTGTGACCTATAGCAGAAGCTTTGGGTAATCCTTGTATGTCATTCCTGCTGCATAGGCTTCATTGGTTATCGTTGAGTTTTAGGTGCAAGTAAAGGTACTGAAAAGCTCTTCATGCTATAGGGTATGGTTATGTAAGGGTTTATATAAATTACTATAGTTGTTTATGCCTACCTACCATCTTGTGAGGCTGAGAATGTATATCTTTTTCTCACAGCCCTACTTGCTGGAATAGCATCCTCATGTATGGCTACCATACTCCAAGCATTTTGAAAGTCCTTTATGACCTGGCTCTATTCCCAGGCCTAATATTAGGATGTCTATGGAACCCTTATAGAATCTCACTCTCTCTTTTTTTAAAAAGATTGGGAATACTGTTTTCATCATGTTTTAGTTTTGTTTTTGAAACATAGGCTTCGGCAACAGCATTGCGTAATTACCAAGGATGGCCATAATAACTTAAGCAAACAAAGTTTAAAAATGGCCGCACGGGAGGAGGTGGCGTGAGCTCATTGGTCCGGTGAAATGGGGACCATTTTGCAGTTCTGGAGGTGCCCGGCTTTCCAGAATTTAGCGGAGCCCGGTACTGGATGGAGGAACTCTCCCCACATCCATAGAGGGTATTCTCCCTATGATAGACATCGGGTGGGGTTATTGAATGTTCGGGCGTTACCTGGTCTTCGGAGCGAAGCGGAAAGTGCGGGGGCCACCATGTGGGTGGCTCTGGTTTCAGGTTTTTTGACTTCTGTCGCCTCGCAGTCTCCACAGCCTCCGAGGAGCCGAGGAAGCTTCATGGAGCCTCCTGAGAGCCAGGCCGACATGAGCCGAGCTGGGACGAGTGAGGTGGCAGATGGGGAGTCGGGCGGCAAGTGAAATGGTAGGGATGCAGTGGCGCATCGTTGGAGCTACTGGCGGGAGCGTGCTGCGCCCTGTGGTGGAGGACACCATCCTGAAGCTTTGGTTTTGCCCTCCTGCTGTCTGTCAAGTGTGGGTCACTGCCGGCCAGCCCAATGCCAGTGAGAAGATGTGCTGGTTGGGTGCTAACGCCAACACGGGGAACGGCGGCGATGGTGGCAGGGAGTTTTTTTTTTATTGAAAAGTTTTAAAACAAACATACAAATTATAAAATCAAAATAATATACTTAATCCCTTACACAATTTCCCCCCCTTTTTGTCCCCTCCCCCCGACTTCCCAGAGCAAGAAGTAGAACATAACAATTACCAAAATATAAGCTAAATTATACTAATAAGTAAGAAAAACCCTCCAATCCCAAATCTAACCTTAACTCTCTAGATATAAAAAAGTAAAAACAAATACAATATAAATCTCTACACTAATCACTCAAAGGCTACATAATACTTCTTAGTCTGATACTTATTTTGAATATAGTCTATCCATCTTCTCCAATCTTGTATAAATCTCTCTTGTGAGCATTCTTTCAAATAAGCTGAAATTTCTGCGTATCTGAAAATCTCTGGTTTTGTTAATGTCATCCCTGTGCTGTCCCTGTGTTTCCATCAGTCTTCTCTGACTGAATAACAACTGAAAAACCACTCTTTTCAACGACCTACTTGAAATGGCTGTGCAGATTAGCATAGATGAGTGTTACTCAACCTTGACAATTTAAAAATGCATGGACCTCAACTCTCAGCATTCCCATCCCAAGGTTGAGAAACATTGACCTAGATACATAATCTAAGAACTAGCAAAGATGGTGTGGGGTGGTTGCATCTTGTCTGGTGGGGAGTCCCAGTGCCTGCAGCTGATACTATCTGTGCATGTACCGAGCACCTTTTTTCCTTCTTAGATAAATTTTGCGTTCAAGGAGCAGCATTTTCTATATTTTGATAGCCCTCACTGAATTTCAGCAGGCACTGCTGCAGTGCTCAATATAAGGTGTGATGCTTTCCATTGTAGTCTTGTTGCAGATTTAGTTGGTTAAACAGCAGCAATTTGATTTTCCTGAAGCCACTCAAGTGGTTTTAATAATTCAATCTGAATCTTTGTAGCAGAAGAATAAAATGTTTAGCCAAGAATAGAGAAATTAAATGTCAATGGTCTGTGGATCTGTATTAATCAAAAATATTACCCTTTTCTTTTGTTCTGAGCAAATTAACCTGTTTCCGACTTATACATCCCCAGAGTTCAGTTCATTAAAAAGAAAATGCAGGAAGATCCATTGTAATTTAAATGTAAAATGGAATGTCAATATGATAATGACAATGTATTATCTCTCCTCCTCCCAGTTGTATCCTTATAAAAGCCTTTGGGATTAAGAATTGTTAATGCTTCCAGATCACAAAGCTTTTCCTGACTGAGAAGACCTAGGCCAAGGGACAAACTCTGCAACAATTTCTTTTCTCTTCTTGTCCAACAATAGATTCCAGTTGCTCATAGATATTATTTCCTTCTCTCCCCCCTCCCCCATCCTTCTTGAAAAAAATGAAGGGAAAACAATATATACAGAGGAGAAAACTTCCTCAAAGACTTGAGTAGGGAGACTAGACTTTGGCAGATTTCCTTTTTTCCCTACTCTGTCTCTATAAATTGTGACAGCTTTACTCCTCATCCTTCAGCAAATAGTCTATACCTCCTGCAGAAATTTAGCACTCGGATATCCTGCCTCTTCTTCTACAGCAGTATTTCCCAACTTTGACCATTTCCAGGGGTATGGGTATCAACTGCCATAATTCTTATCAAGTGGAATTATGGAAACTGAAGTCCACCCCACGCACCCCAAAATGGCCATGTTTGGGAAGCACTGTTCTAGAGTATGCACCTGTCATCCTTGAAGTTGAGGTTCTTCTAAGATATGTAATCTCTCTCTCTCTCTAAATGCTTTGGTTGAAAAAGTACTTTCCACAAATAATATGGTTTTCAAACAGATTTCTCAACAGGATAAATCTGCATCAGGCATCAGGTCAGAAGCTGAGAAGCCGTCCATCTTGTCTTCTGGAAAATCTCTATCAGAAAGGTAAATGCCATTTCAAATTAAGCTCTCTTCTGCATACGGGAAGAAGACAGCCAGCAAAAGTTTCCACAAGAGTTCAGAGCTAGAGAGGAGAGATAGAAGGGAATCTTCTCTTATCCTGTTCACCGTCTGAATTAGGAAAAATTCCCCATCTTGGGGCAGAAATAGAGTTTCTTTGCAACATGGAAGTTTGACTGGAGCTATATATAGGCCGTAGCAGTGTTTCCACAGCATCTGCTTGGCTGCTGTATTTTTTAAAAGCTGTGAACTATGAAGATATCTGTCTTTCTTTTAAAAAATTTTTCCTCTTTATTAATTACAGATTAAAAACAATAACATTACATTACATACATAGAGTTTCCGTTTTTATTTTTCCCCCCACAAAAAACACTGAGAGGTCATCTAGCGTGCATTGTCTCTCTCATTTCCCTTCTTCCTTTCCTCATTCATTTGTTTTTATTAATTCCTTATCATTTCAATTTGAATTGAAATAAAGATATCTGTCTTTCTATAGTTGTGCCCTCCCGAAGAGAAAGGAGGAAAAACAGGTTTCCTCTCTTTGTCATCTCCCTTTCCCTCTGTTCCTTCCTCTGGCGGCATTAAATTTTTTTGTTGCAAATTATGTACATTATACCGTGTCCAGTCTGAGACAAACAATTGGTTGCTTTAGGTACCAACTGGTTAATTGTCTTATGATGGAGACATGGTAGGGCCTCTGGTCTGCCAAGAATAGCTAAGAAATGTCTCTGAGGTATCTTTTGTCCAAGGGTGCTACGGAGATTTATCTGTAGCATGGCTGGCAGGGAAGTCTGTGAGTTGCAAGCCCACACATCTTAAAGTTGCCAAGCTGTTGAGAAAATTAGTATACAGGTTGATTTAAAACATCTGCTTTAGAATTTCTGTTTCCAGTGGTGTGGTTTGGTGACCAAGGAAAACATTGCTGTTGCAGGAAATAGTGTGGTATACCTTTCTGAGCACTGTTTCTGAGATTCAGCAAAGGAAGGATTGATAACAGTGCACTGTGTAGTATCAAGTCTGTTTCTGTCTGCTTAGCGGAACAGAAGGATATGTTGGCTTTGCAGCAATTGCACCTCATGTTTGCATTTTACTCAGATCTGTTTTGGGAGTTTAGGGAAGCTTCCTGAGCAAATGTGTTGCTTTCACACAATTGTGAAGGGTTTGTGGGTGGGGGAGACAACATCAGAGGAAATCCTGTTGCAGGAGAGGAAATCTGCTGGTGTAATATTAGAGGGAGACTTCAATCTGGATGTAGCCCCAGGATGACCTTTGGAAGCTGAGTGCACAACTTTTTTTCCTCTTCTAATTAGGGGGGAAAAGGCAGCCTCTGAAATATTAGGGGAGTGGCTTTGGAATCTAAGCTGGCAGAATTGCTGCTAAACAGGTAGAACTTTCCACCCAAAGCATGAGAAATTCAGGGAGGAGTCATAATATCACCAGAAAATAATGGGATCGTGCAGCAAGCATGATGACTTGTCTGTGCTGATTTTAGCAATGACGGTTTTAAAAAGTCAGTTGTGAAATAAGGTTGATCAAAGTGTGTTTATTATTTATTTATTCACTTTCTATTTCTGGCCATCTCAAAGAAATGAAGTTTGGACATTCCATATTTGTGTTTGCTGTTTCAAGCAACTTCAGGACAAGAGAAAATAGGTTATGTGTCTGTCCATCCCTGGTTTACAAGCCTAGGGTCCTGTTCTGTTATGCTGAGAACTGCTACTATTATTGTTGTTGTTGTTGCTGCTGCTGCATGCAGAACCTAAAAACCTGCCCCAGAATGAATGAGACCCAGTAACTGGTTCATCTGATCCAGTATTATCCATACCAACTGATTAGGGTTTGGGGCAGATATTTTTCTATCTCTGCCTGGCTGTATCATGCATTGATGTCCTCTGCCATTGAGTTATTATGTCCATAAATCCAGAGCTCACAAGGGTTTGCCACTGTTAATTTAGGCCCTACTGTGTTCACCGCTGAAGTTGCAAAAGGAAAGGGGGAGCACCATGGAAGCTTCAGACTTTGCTTCTGACCACTTTCGCTTGATGCTACTAATTGGAGAAACTAATGTTATCTTTTCTAACAACCCGTTGGAGCACTGCCCCATAGACCAATCTATATGTCCACAACACTCACCTTGTTTATTTTATTTAAAATATTTGTATTCTCGTCCATTCCCAAGACTCTGGGTGGTTCACAGTTGTAATATGCCCAATTAATATTTTTCTATCACTCCAATTAAAACACATCAAAATATGCTCCCTCCTAAGTCACTCCAATGGGTTTGGGTAGAGGAAAGGAAAGGAGACTTCTAAGTGGAACTTCATTTATGTAACATTTGATCATCATAATCATAACACTTCATATGTAACATAAAGTATAAATCTATATACATAAATGTGAAAAACTGACTGACAGATTCATCACCAGATCTCGAAAACTATACAAGCTACAAACATGAAATTTGGTACGTAGGTTCGTCTTGGTATCTAGATGCTCACTAAGAAAGGATTTTTCAAAATATTAATTTTTAAGCGAGTAATTTTAAAATTTTAATTCCAGATGGGTAGAGGGTTCTGATTGGACAAATTATTCAATATTGTTTGTTATCTTTCTCCTGATTGGAGAGTTTTCGCAGCCTGTTGTTTGATTTTGAGTTTTTCGGGAGAGCACAATTACAGCAGTCTAATCTCCAAATGGGCGAGGAGCAGCAGGGCAGGTGAATAGGAGGCTGAAGAGAAGCCGCAGGCTCGAAAATTACAAAATGGGGATTGGGGGCGAAATCCGGTTGCAGCCTCAATTGCATGCTTCTATTTTGCTACCCAACATTCAATTTTCTTGGTAATCCATGTAGCGGAGCACGAGTACCGGCAGCTAGTTACATATAAAACATCATATGTAATATTACATATTTGTACAGAAGTTCTTGTTCTAACTTGTCCCATAGATTTTGTCAGCCTATTTCCCAAGGGTACCCCAATGGAATGCATTTGCTCCATCCACACCTGGTCTTGATATCTTCCCATGTTCCTGCCTATGAGGTAAAACTTTATGGAATCTGTCTTTCATGCTTTCCTCCATTGGGGTGAATGAGATATCTTCCTTTTTATAAATGTAAGGAGGAGAGAAGAATCAAATATATTCAACAATCAAACAACAGAAAAATCTGTTGGGTCAAATAGGACAAAATACAAGGACCCAAATGAAATAAAAAATATATTTCATATCTCATTCAAGCTAAAATTGGGAAGGAATGAAAAGCAGAAAGAAAGCTAGCAAGTTCTCCATAGCTTTTTCCATCATATATTTGCCTTGTACTGAAGAACTTAAAGGCTGGTCTTCTAAGCTGAATATGTATGTTAAACTCGGTTTGCTAATTGACAAAGCCTTCTGAATTATTTTTGTGGTGGACATTCTTCTAATGGATGAGCAAATATTGGAGAAAGACCATCTAGTGTCAAATCAATAAATTTCGAAATATGCCACCTAAAACAGGAAGAATTAGCATTATGTTATTTAAATTGTGCATATGAATGTAATGGTAGGGTTTCCATTTTTCCATATTTGCATGAGGTTTATTTTATTACAATATTGAATTTAACAAATAGCTTAGAAGAGTAACCCACAGTTTACTCTAGAATGTTGACAAATCAATCCTGTGCAGAAAAACACCACTTTTGATGTCATTGCATTGATTATCAATAGGCTAGTGGGTTCAACTGCTAGTGTTGGTTAAAGTCCTACATGGCATAGCTTGTTATATTGTGATATCTTGGTGGCGTGGAATCTGCCCATCTGATTTGGTCATGGAAGAGTCTACTTAGAGATCATCTTTTTTTTTTTAAGTAAAAGTTGGACAGGGTGGCAGGATCTCTTAGTAGTAACCTATTTTATAAACATCTCTCTCCATTGAGCTACATGTTTCTCTCACCTCTTTGTAAGCAAGTGAAAACAGTCAAGCCCTTAACCC
Organism: Pareas carinatus; assembly: GCA_032468095.1. NCBI lineage: Eukaryota > Metazoa > Chordata > Lepidosauria > Squamata > Pareidae > Pareas > Pareas carinatus. The sequence continues at coordinate 78,360 of JANHFO010003695.1, forward strand.
TACCTGAATAGGAATACCATGATGGGTATTTTGATGGTTTTTATAGCAGTCTTATTGTACTGGTTGTTTTAACTGAATCTGCTGGGTGTAGTATAACCTAGAAATGCTGTAAAAACCAATCAACCAACTAATAAACAAAACAGACCTTTTATATAGAGTATATGGCTCAGAATAATGGATAAACTAATTTATAGGAAGGCAGCATATAGAAAAGTAAAATATCCTGGGAGTAAGAGTACTTAAATAATAGAACCAACCTCAGCAGGTTCAATTATATTTTCAATTATGTTTTTCTATGAGTAATTCCTTTTACGGATATCATTTTAATATTTTCCTTTTGTAGTCATAAAAGATGAATCCTATCTAGTAACAAGAACTTTCAAATATATCACAATGCAAGAATGTCTTTAGACTGATAGAATTCACTCACTGTACTAAACATGTTTGCTTTTAATTTGAAAACTATGTTCTTACTTGTTGTTTTCTTTCAATTTTATTTCAGATGATTGTGGACAGTGTTAAACTTGGTGTGGTTCTGGTAGTATATGAGCATAGTGGGACCACACTGGAAAGCCTCATTCATTCTGTAGAAAAGGCCTTGGATGGCCAAATAGCAAAGAGTATTGGGATAATTAGTGATGGAGATTCCAGAGAGATTAACTTGCTTCAAGGTAGGGTTAAGATAAAATAATAACAATCTTTGGATGGGTCATATGATATTCCATACTGAAATATTACACAGAACTGTTGAAGTATGTGGAAGTGAATTTCCTTAGGAAGATACCAAATTATCGGGAGACACATCGCATGCTATATTGATTTACCTGTTTTCTAGCTGATTATGGAAAATAGCCTCTTCCAGAAAAAAGAGAACTATATAAAATATTATTTTTTTTAAAAAAAATTGAATAGTCAACAGCAACAGCAACAAAACCTGCGGAAAGCAGCAAATATATCAATGTACAGTACAGAAATAGTCAAATATTTAAAAAAATCTTTCTGTTGGAAAGATACTGGAGAAAATAGTGGAGAATTGATTAGGGAATGGAGGAATAAAAAATCAAATCAGACCTGAAATTTTGACCAAATTCAAAATGTTAGTAAGAATCTATGGGTTTTCTTTGTTTCAGTTGAATTAGGGTCCAGCGCCTAATTAATCTTGGTTGAACTCAAAAAGCTAAGCAGGCTTAGACCTGATCAATACTTGGAAGGGAAATTCCAGGGTGATAATTTCCCCTTCTTACAACTTTTTTTGTGTTCTTTTCTTGATTAAGTTAGGTGGTTAAGTGGTTAAGTAAGATTTGAGTGTTAAATATATTTTTGACTTGACCTAATAATATTTTTCTAAATTTCTGTTGCCTCCATAAAGACCATAAAGTATAGCAAGATATATTTGATAATCATAACATCCGTAACTAGTTTTCAATCATCAACCTTTATATTTGTTTCTCTGTGACATAGTGATAGAAGTGTGTAGAGGTATAAAATGGATTAATTTCTTCACTTTCCAGTAACTTGATTTGCTCCCATTCCTCAGTATACAGTATCTCCTTATTCAGAAAAAAAATACAAACAAGATTTCATATAGAAGTCTAAAAAGCTTTCCTCAAATCTAATTTTATTAGATTTATTAGATTTTAATTACTTTTTTTACTTTAAAAAAAAATAGAGAGGTCTTGATAAATAAAAAAATATTTGGGAAAGTAGAACGGAAAGGAAATATTAGATGAGAAGACAGGACAAAGAAAAGAGGTTTTTTTCTGTCAGCCCAAGATTTAAAAAACTCACAAAACTCTTATATACTATGCTGAGTATAACAAGAGATCCTTGCTCTAAACTCTGGGATAATCTTTATATATCATCCTCTATGCAGATGGCAATTTGCAAAGGAAGAAAAGTTTTGCTGGTTCCTGCCTCAGTTTGATTAGAATCTAAAAATATATACAAAAAGGAGCAGGAAGAGGGAAGCAGGATAATTCTTACACATTTCCTACACTGGGAAGCGATGATTGTGAGTCTAAAGTTAAGAGATAGGCTCCAACTCATTAGTATCAGTGATGTGTGTCAATCATAAAACTTCATAAAAAAATAATAGCTATAAGAGTTTGTGCATCTGAGGAGTAAAGATAGCAAAATCAGACCCCTATGTGACTTGCATGACTTATACATCTTCTAGGGGGGGAAATGAATTGATCCATACTTATTGATGAGGTATAGTAGTAGAATCTTGATGCAGTGCAAGACAGTTGGGACTCTGAATATTGTCCATTCATCTTAAATGCATCCTTTGCTTAATTTTATTTAGGTTACAATATCAACTCCCAAAATCTTCTTAAACCTGAGGTGAGAGAGTTTTGGAAGCGCTTAAAAAGTTGCATTATCTCTTCAGAAGAAGGTGGAAGCATAGACCTCTTTGTTCCTCTGGCAGCTTCAGGTCAGTCCAGTTTGCCACCCTGAAAAGTTGACATCTTTCCCTTTGTTTACAATAGATCTAATCAAACAGGAAACTCCTTTGATTTGTTTGGGCTTCAAAGGAGCTGCCATATGTTATGCAACGGTTAATTACGTGGTCACAAACTATGAGTGGTTTTGCTTTTTCCCTCTTCCTCTTCAAACCCTTTTCCTTTGGGTTGTCTCTTTTAGATATTAGCCACAAAGTGGGCGTAATCATCACTTACTCGTGCTTTCAAGTCATTTCCACAGTACAGGCATAACCACGGGTATACGTAGATCAAAAAAGTCAAGATGTTGGCTGTAATCATGTGATTGAGACCCAAGGCTTGTGTGTGTGCATATGTCTGGGTATGATTGTTTTGTGATCACCAGTTTTTTGCGCCCCCCAATACCCCTGAATATAATTTCATTTAATTTAGCTTCACCTAGCAAATACTCAGGCTATCCTCAGCTCACTCTTCTCTGATAGATAAAACAGTTCAGAAATCCAATTTTCTCTTATGCCCTAGTTTTCTTCTCCATCTATTTATAAAATGTGCTGTGAAGAGTCTTTATCACCCTGTGAAATAACGGGCCATTGTAGAGAGTCTCATCTCACTTGCCCACCTCCATACAGTATTGTTATCGTATAGAGTTCTGTGATACAAGCTGAGAGTCAACAGAAATGGCACAAAACAGTAATAAAATATGAGGAGCGAAGAGAACGCAAAAGGCACACTGATTAGAAACATTACGCCCAGTGATTTCCCCCCCCCCCAGTGATTTCCCCCCTCATAATGGCCATAACACCTCATTTTGAATCTATTCCAGAAAAAGGGGGGGTAGCGATCCCAATAGCTGAATCAAGGAAAGATCTTCTTTGCTTTATTCTTTAAAACAGACAGTAAAGTTAAATTGGGAGAAAAGTAACACCATATTTCTTGTGGACTACTGATTATTCAGTACAGATCATGTGTTTTCTTATCTCCAGGAGAAACAGACAACTGTATTCATCCATACTTAGGCTGATGTTTATTTTAGTGTTGTGCAATTGTTACATTCTACTTTTCCCCCCAAATAATGTTTATTAACAGTTTGAAATAAACAATGAAAAATAAAGACTAAAAGGGAAAAATGAGAGAAAACAAATGTATAAAGGGAAAAAAATCTTTCTCCCTAAGAAAATGACTCTCCACCCTCTTCATGGCAATTAGACAGTAAACAATTCCCTAAAATCTCATTATCTCCTCTTAGCTAACAAATATAAAGCTCTTCATCCCATAACCCATTTCTTAACAATAGGCAAATCAAGTAAGTAACTGCATTTTCAATCCAGTGGCCAGCAAAAGATCGAAACAGAGTCTTAAATCTTTAATCAACATATATAAAACTCAACATTCCACATCTTGCCTTGTAACTACAGGCTGTCCTTGACTTGTGACCAGAATTGAACTCAAAATTTCTGTTGCCAAGCAAGACAGTTGTTAAGTGAATTGTGTCCAATTTTACGATCTTTTCTGCCACGGTTGTTAAATGAATCATGTGGTGGTTAAGTAAATCTGGCTTACCCCATTGGCTTTGTTGGAAGCCAGCTGGGAAGGTTACAAATGGTGATCCCTTGACCCTGGGACAGTGCAACTGTCATAAATATATGCCAGTTGCCAAGCGCCTGAATGTTGATCATGTGATTATGAGAAGGCTCCAACAATCATAAGCATGAAAACCAGTCATAAGTCACTTTACAAAGCCATTGTGAATGGTTGTGAAACATGAGGTTGTAAACTGAGACTACCTGTAAAACAAAATACTGTTTGAAAATCAAGAAATGGTTCCAGGATCCTAATATAAACAAAAAAATAAATTTAACATGACAGAAGGAAACATTTCTCCTTCACAAAAGACCAGCCCCAGTCCACAACATACCAAATAACATCCTCAAATATATGTCATGCTTTAAACGATTACTTTAATCATTTTCAGAGGCAGGAAAAGAGATCCTTTCACAGCTGACTCATCTAACTGGAGCATTCTTCAGGACTCCTACAGGAATAGCTACCGGGTCTTATCAGCACAGTAGGTGGAGAAAATCCCTCCCTATTTGGGAAAAGATCTACATCATGGCCATATTTTAAATCCGCTGCATCTCATCTTATTTTCCTCAAAGTTGCTGGGCCCAGGCAGAAGGCTCAGCAGAATTAATACTGTACATAGCTTGGATTTTTAAGGGGCTGCTGATAGGTTGCAAATGAGCAGTGACATTTGTTGGCAAAGAACTATTGCCAATCAGAGACTGACGTATCAAGTTTAAGGATCAGTGATCTGACTTGACTCAATTAAACAGATGCAAATGGTATTTTGTAATGGGATCCTGAAAGAATCTAAACAAGCAGCAGCTGATTCTTCCATGTAGACTAGAGTTTCTCAGCAATGCTAAGAGGACAATTGAAATTGCTGGATGAACTATAAGATGCCATTGTAAAACTGTTTTGTCTGTATATGCATGTGTGTTCTCACACCCTACTAAATTGCAAGAAGTGCAAGCAATAGGTTTTTGAACAGGAGAAATTGGAGGAAAGAGAAACAAATTTAACTACATCCTTTATAGGCAGCACCCAGGGTTTTTTTAATGCAGAAAACAAAACCAGCGGTTTCTTATTTGATAGCATATTGATTCACTCCAAATCATAACTACTTCTATTTATTTTTTTTGTGGTAATGGACTGGAACATAAGAAATAGTTCATGGAGAGGGAAATGACTTTTATATTATTACAGTCCTCAGTGAATGGCTGGGAAATCAGAAAGAAAGCTCTCCTCCGTTGTTGTACCTCACTGAAGTAAAACTGCAAACATGGCTCAGATTCACCGAGCTGCTGGAAGAGGCACTGGATGTTGTCAGGAAAAAGCTGAGTCCATACTTTTTTGAATTGCAAAAGAACATGACTGGCAAAATTCTTGGTAATTTTTCTCATTGTGGCCTTCTATGTAGGTATATCTGATATAAGAATTCAGTTGGACATTGTAGATGGCCAATCTACATTGTAGTTGGCCAGTACATTTCCTTAACAATGGTGTTTGGTTTATTACAAAGATAGATGGTGTTTTTTGGCCTGGGCTACACATTATATATGTGGATTTTTTGTGTGTGTTGGCTCTTTGTCCATGCTTGCATGCCTTTTAGTCAATGTTGACTCCTGTCAACAGCCTGGACATGCCCCTGCAGTTTTATTTGCAAGATTTTTGCCCTTGCATCTTTTTTAGGGGTGGGAAAGAATGACTGGCCCAAGATCACCTAGCTGGCTTCATGCTTAAGGTGCTTAAACTCAGTTTTCTGTTTTCTAGCCTGGTGTGTTAATCACAACAGCAAAGTGGCTTTCTATTTATGTATAAAATCTCTTTGTTGAGTTTGACTCCTGTTCAAATACTCATCAGGTTCATTGCTGTTTATCTGTGTGCAGTCAGCTAGATTTAGCTAGATGCTTTCAACTAATTCTACCTGGATCTGTGTATGTAATCAGAATATGCAAGATAATCTAGTTTACAATGAAATTTCCTATTTGTGTCCTTCTTTAAACATAACTATGAAGTGACTAGATAGCAACTCTGTGACGACATAAAGTAACTAATATTTTATACACAGGTCAAATTATGTTTAATACTTTGAGCTGGTCCAACATTCAAGACAATGACAGAATAATCCAGACTTTGGCTAATGGATTAGTCGAACTCTCAAGAGGAAACCACGTATGATAAGTGTAATTTTTAAAAGTATTATATATTAATATTTAATAGCAATGGCATCAGTTTTGACTTTAGGTCTTATTTGATGTCCTTCCATTGGCATCAATATGCTATTTTAAGATAACATGGTGGTTGTGGGGTTATATCCCTTTATGGTGTTTCCGAAAACCAGAAGTCAAAACCCTGATTCTATGCACAAGCTATCCCTAAGATGGCCGCACTTTTGTAATTCCCCTAGTTCTACTGTTTCTTGCATCTTAGATATATTCTTGATCAGTATGTGGGATAAAGCTCTCTGTGAGAATGTGAGCAGAAAAAGGGAAAGGCAGCGTCTTTGTTGCCAAGTGGATGATTTTAGCACCCATTTTAGTAGACCAGAAGCCAGATCTACCTAATGTTTCTTACAGTTCTCTTCATAAGTTGATTATCTTCATAAATTGATTATACACAGAAGGGTATAAAGGAACACAGAGACTATGCTCCTTGACTTCACATAGCAGACTATGGTGCTCCAGCACTATGGCATTTATGTATACAGTGCAACAGCTACAAAGCAACAATTAAATACACAATCAGCTGTATGTGCAAAAGCAGCAGAACATCTTAATCGCTTCTCTTTTTTTGCATATAACTCTAGTTTTAGACAACAGCTGAAGAAAGTTTTACTTCCGCCCCCCCCACTTAAGATGCATGCAGTGATAAGCAGGAAAGTGACTAGAAATGCTAGTTCTATTTGTTTTGGACACAATGCAGATAGCTTTAATTAAGCTAATGAAGAAGAATCCTCTTTATTGAGCAACCAACCAAAAAGTACTTTCTTGTCTCTGGGCTCTTGTAAAGGTGAATACAGTGCCCTGTTACAGTCTGCCTGATAACAGTTACTCCCAACTATTGTTGCTTTGAGAGCAAATTATCGCCTCCTTAAGCAGCTGGATGAAGCTGAATGAGTCTGCCATATGTTTTTCCATGTCTTTCACATCAATGCTGCCTGTGCGTGATACCCAGTATGCTTAGCATGTGACACTGAAGTATCAACCTGATCATTTTGTTGATGACATGTATTTCCATTGCCTTTCTTTATATGTGTGTTGGGAGAAATGATTCAAGATGAATTAGCTTGTGAAAGTGTAGAATCATGCCATACCTTGCTACTCTGGTACAGCCTGGACCTACTTTATTAAAATGAAAGGAAATAGTTCTTCCTCTCTTATTAGTTGATGTAGCAGTGGCTGTATGTGCATGAAAGGAAACAATGGGCATATTCTTGTAAGCATTTATCTGTATGATTTCTTAGGAAAAGCCCCTGGAATTTCTATCATCTTTCCTCATGAAGAAATGTGAGAATGGAGAACTTGAAAATCAGGATTTCTTGACTGAGAGTACTTCAGAATCAAGGGTTGATGTGGTACTTAAGGTACAAAAGAATCAAGTGTTGAGTTTTTGCTAGTCCTGTAATTTTTAGCGTGTCCTTATTCTGTTCAAAACCTTTTTCTTGACAAAATGAAATATAAATGTTTGCCATGAGATTTGAAGTCTTTGATGGATCATTACTTGAATTTTTTTTATCGAGACAGTATTATTAGAAAAAAATTATATCGGCGAATTGAAAGGAAGGTAATATGTAATTTTATTAAAAAGCTATTTGCACTCTAATCCTCTGCTTCAACATTCATAAAATTGAACTCATGTATAATATATACATTTTTAGCATGGAAACTTCAGTGATCAAAGTGGCCTATTTTAGCTAGTGCTGTGCAAGCCAAAGTTATTTCAATAGCTCATGCAAATAAATATGTGAAATAGCACAATTGAGGTATTCATATCAGTTGTGCTAATCTTGAGTAGTGTTGTGAGATGAATGAACTGTGTTATGTTTTACTTATGAGAACAAGTAATTAGCAGAACTATACACTGTAATTCAAAAGTAAAGTCGAATAAGGCTTAATCCCAGGTAAGCATAAGTAGTGCTGAATCTGAAGAATCTTTTGAAGTATAGCAATATATTTGAATCTCCTTTTGGTTGAATATATGGAAAGAAGCTTCTAAGCTGCATAATCAGAAATTAGATATAAATACACTACATCACATCTGGCTTTAGATGCTTAAGCACAAAAATATTTGTGTCTTTCTTTGACATTTAGATAGCTGAACCTCAAGATGTGATAGAGAAGCGACAAAGCTTTGCCAGAGAACTTCTCTTGAGTGAGCAGAACTATGTACACATTTTGGAAATTGTGAAAGATGTCTATGTTAAACCATTAAAAGCAGCATTGGCATCCCATCAGACCATCCTAAGTGATATAAGTATTCAGCTCATCTTTTCTGATGTCTTGGACATTTTACAAATAAACAGGTATATTTCATTGACTATTTTGAACCATTCCACTATAAAAAAGTAGAGAAAAAACAAAGCAATCCCTAACAACCCAGCTCTAATAAATACTTAAGGGTCTGGGATATAATAATTTGAAATGACTAGCAGATTTCCTGCAGACATAACTTCTTTCTAATCTGGATGGATGGACACAGACTGATCGACCATTGAGTCAGTGTTGACTCCTGGCAAATACCTGGACACATTTTCTTGGCAAGGTTTTTCAGAGGTGGTTTGCCATTGCCTCTTTCTAGAACTAAGAGTGAGTGGCCTAGGGTCATCCAGCTGGCTAGTGAGTGGCCTAGGGTCATCCAGCTGGCTTTGTGCCTCAGGCAGGGCTAGAACTATGGCCTCCTAGTTTCTAGCCTAATGCCTTAACCACTACCTCAGACAGGATCTCTCTGTTTCAGCACAGCTCACTTCTTTCTAATCTGGTTTGTTAACAAGTCATAAATAGGAGTATACTATGAATATGTCTCCAAGTGTTTGTTTTCAGTGAAAAGCAGGATAGGAAGCTGAATATTTCAGATCAGGAGCAACAGCACCAATTTCCAAATGAGAGAAACTAGTAGGAGTGCTATTTCCAGTTCTCAACATCTCCATTTCTGAATACCTTAAGAACAATTCAGAGAATTTTAAATAAGTGTGGAGAAGTTCAACAAGAATTATTAGAAGTTTGGAAACTAAGATCTGTGCAAAACACATTGGTACAAGTGAAGGATTCCTCTTGTAGAACTGATGCAGTTCTATCCTTTGGAAAGCTTGGTACAGCTGGGCTTTCTCAAGTCATCACCACACAACCAAGCACTTCACTTTCACCAGCAGTCCCAGCCCTGCGGAAATGTGTCTGTTTAAGCAAACAACCTGAGAAAGCAAGCCATCAATGCAACCCCACTGATTTTGACAGTGTTATCCCCGACACTTCAAAGAGGAATGCTTCACTTGCATCAATGTTCTTCACAAAATGACTTTTCTAAATGGTTTGCGTAGCTTAGTAACTAGGTTTTATGTGGTTATGAAAGCACTTTTCCAATACCCAGAGAGGTGACACACAGACAAAAGTCAAAATCTGTTCTCTAATCATTTCGGGATGTAGACAGAACAATGGATTCCATGTGAATATAGAATAAATGTCCTAATGGTAACAGCAGGTCAACACTAGAATCAGTAAGGAGACGATGAACTTTTTACTATGGACAGCTAGTTCTTAGTGATACTTTACTTGGATTTCTGAACTGAGGATGGGGTTGAATTTGATAGTTCATTTAAATGGTTTCTCTACCATATGATTCTTGGTTCTCCACAGTGCGTGGCACAGCAGCAACATATTATATAATGTTTAGGATGAAAATGAAAAGGTTAAGTAGGTTCTCTTCTTTGAAAATTCGTTGGCAGAGGTTTTCCCAGTTTTGATAACTAGCTAGCTAGAGAGGTAGATTATTCTTGACAGCATTCTTGATAAGTGCTTTGTTGCTGCTTTTTTCCCCAAGATGTTTTTTTCAGTTTCTAAATCTACCCTACAGCCCTGACATTTCTTAGTTTCCTCTTTTGGCACTCAAGCCTGACTCTGCTTAGGTTAGCCAGGTGCTTCTGGCTGATAGAACATCAACTGTTACAGGCAAGTCTGGATTAGCAAGCATTCCACTTCATGCAGGTGATTTAAAAAAATTTCCCAGAGGTAACTGCCTGAATGCTTAAAGGTGTTTTTTTTCAAATGTGGGTCAGGTAAAGTATCAAATTTGCTAATATATAAAGCTGAGTTTCTTGTTTACATATGGAGAGCTCTAATATATAATCACTTGAAGTAATTCTAGATCTAGATCACTTGGTATAAGGCAATAACTGAATATTGGGAATCTTCTTAGTAAAATATGCATTGGACAGCAGCAATTAGAAGTGCCAACTATTTTTCAAGGGGCAGATCCTATTCCACCACTTTCTTAGATTTCTATTTGGGTATGTGCTGAATTTGCCAGTTTTAAGGAATAGAATATCTTAAGGATGGGCAATTGAATATTAAGCTTTCCTGTGATAAATTAATATCACAGGTTAATAGTTTTCTGTAGCCTTACTGGGATCTTTTTTACTGGAGTAGAGACAGATACATTAAAGGTATGCCTTAAGTCTTGCCTCATGAAAACTGAGAGGGAGGTGGCTCCTTAGATGTAGAAACATAATATTGTCATCACCAGCTGTTGCAACTTGTCTGCAACCAGATAGAAAGATAGAAACACCCTTCTACGTCTGTTCCAAATACAGGTGTTTTTTAGCTGAGTTAACACGAAGGTTTAATGAATGGAGCCCTGCCCAAAACGTAGGAGACATATTCATTAAGTTGGGCCAACAGTTTCAAAAATATACAAACTTTTTCAACAACTATGCAGTAATTCTGAAAACTATAGACAAGGTAAGAATGCACCAATCTCCCAATATCTGATTTATTCTCCTTTATTGGTTAATTTTATTAGACATACTCTTGCTAATTTGGTGAGCATTTCCCTTTTGCAACTTTCAAATGGTACCAGCCTTTGGTTTTGGCTAGTATGCATACAACAGGTTAAACTGGAATTCTCCTCATCTCAATGGAGCCAGAAAATAGATTTGAAGCTGCCTGTGATCATGCCTGGAGCATTTTCAGATTCCTCTTCCTTGAGGCCAACATGTATTATGGCCAAAGATTTTTGCTATTCAGTTGTTTCTTTTTAATCTGTTCATTTCTAACCTGATATCAGTGTTTGTGTTTTCCCTGTGATTCAGCCCATTTCTCTGGACTAACATTGCTTCCCTCTTCTCATTCATTACCTATTTTGATATATCAATTTTACTATGTAGCCCATCTCTGTTTTTGGGTAGCTGTACTCTCCTTCATCTAGTATA
>JANHFO010003695.1:119434-142200 GCA_032468095.1 Pareas carinatus
ATGATTAAAATCTTTCATTGGAGCCTTTAATTTTGTGTTTTTTAACAAATAACTAATTGTTGTGGGAAGTGATTCCTGACTATTAAACTTTATTCTAAAGATACTTCTATAAGTGACAAGTATCTCTTACCATTTCCAGTTCTTTTGAGTTCCATTTCTTGCATATGAATTTTGCTTGGTGTCATTCGAATAGGAACAGGGTGAACAATTGCAGTATCCTAAAACAGAAAGGGATTGGAAAGGAGATTGGAAAGGGAACTTTTTGAACCAATTATTCCATCCTGACTGGTTGCTATATACCATTTTATGTTAAAATTAGAAACATTAAACTATGTTGACTGTTAAAAACAAGAAATTACATGGATAAACTGTTCTCAGTCTTATTACCCACATTGATACCCATTTCACTTTCCTCCTTTTGTTGTTGCTTACTTATGTGTTCCTTGGTTATCTTTCCCTAGATATCCAGTTTTACATTTTTTTGGTATTCTTTAAGAAGCAATCTACCATTTGTTCTGATTATGTTATCTATATAATGCTACTATCAAAGAGAGACAAATCCACAAAATAATGATTACATTTTCTTTAATTTCATTTACAGGGTTATCAGAAAGTGGATTAATTGTGCTATAGAAAGAAGTATAGCTTGACCGTTATGACGTAGTGTCTATAATTAAATACAGTGTTCAACAATCCCGCCCCCCAAGGAACACGCTCACCCGCCTTCGACTTCTTCTCCGGCAGTGACAGAGCACTTTTCTGCTGCCCAGGTTTCTTCTCCGGCAGCAGGGAAGCGCTTCCCCGCCACCTGGGTGGCTTCTCCAGGGGTGGCAAGGCATCTCACCGCTGCTCAGGCGGCTTCCCTAGAGTCGGAGAGGAGCTTCCCCACTGCCCGGTCTTCTTCGGCAGTGATGGAGCACTTTCCTGCCTCCAGGGCTTCTTCCCCGCTGCTTGGACAGCTTCTCCGGGGTTGACGGGGAATTCCCTAATCGCACTCCTCAGCCACCCAGATGGCTTTTCCAAGGTCAGCGGGGCACTCTCCAGCCACCTGGACAGCTTTCCCAGGGTTGGTGGAGCACTCCCCATCCACCCGGATGGCTTTTTTGAAGTTGGTGATGTGCTCCCCAGCCACTCAGGCGACTTCTCTGGGTTCAGGAGGGCACTCCCCAGCTACCCAGACGACTTTCCCAGGATCGGTGGGGCACTCCCCAGCCACCCAGATGGCTTCTCTGGAGTCGGCGGGACACTCACCTGCCGCGCAGCTTGTCTAGAGGCAGTGGGGCGCTTACCCAAAGCCCATGCTCCTGCCTGTGGCGGGTCTCTCCTCGGCTTGCTGCTAAATATTTTTTAAAAAAAACTTTCCTGGGCGAAGGCACGCGTGCCAGCAGAGAGGGCTCTGCGTGCCAGCTGTGGCACATGTGCCATAGGTTTGCCATCACTGTCATATAAACTTTTGGGATCTTAAATAGTGAGTATTGGCTCTTTTGCTGACATTGCACAAAGGCACACTACATTTCACTGGGAAAACATGTCTATTTTCTTCAATACCAAAACAAAGTGCGTTGGCAGTTACTAGTTAACAAGTTTGAACCTTCCCAGTTTTATACAATATTTAGCCCATAAACTGATAACATGTTCAGAAGCACATGCATCTTATCGTGCCTAATAATTTACGCAGAGAGACAAGCATCAACAAGGTAGAAATACATCCCCACCTCTAAAGAGGAAAAAAATGTTGTATTTTTATTGTGTTCCTTACTGATTTTGAAGGGCTGGCTATAGAAAAACCATGCTGGACAAAAGTTCAAACAAAGCAAAATAAAGGAAGCAAAAATTTGCTGCCTGGGATCTGAAGTAGCATACCGTGTTTCCCCAAAAATAAGTCACTGTCTTATATTAATTTTTGCTCCCAAAGGAGCACTAGGTCTTATTTTTGGGGGGGTGCCTTACTTTGGGGGAACACAGTAGATTGCCCACCCCCAAATAACACCTGTAACACGGTAGTTACATTCAATATGGTAAATTGGAGGACTACTAATAGAACAATAAATATTTCCATGTTTCAGGAAAAGTTTGTTACTAACCAACAATATAACATGAAACAACGATGCTCTAAGGCAGCGGTTTTCAAATATTTTGGTCACCATTTTCAGTTTAGAACCCCTTTACTTTATTAAAAATGATTGAAGAACACAGAGCTTTGTTTTATGTGGCTTATACTGTATCTACTGTATTAGAAATTAAAATGGAGACATTTTAAATATTCATTTATTTCACTTTGTGAGCTCCCTGAAAAGGTCCCCAATCTCTGCTTTAGGGCACTGATTCTTGCATTGTGGACGACAGATCTTCAGCAGCAAGCACAAATTAGTTCAGATTATTATTAATATTGTTGTTGTTGTTATTGTTATTATCATTTATCAAGTTCCTCTCAAGAACATGAGATAGGCAGATTTTGTTGTCTGATGATGTTAAAGGTATGGTTGCAGTGTAAAACTGCCTTTTATAATTAAATGATGGTGATTTTATCAATACTGATGTACTCAAGTGGTGTTCCAGATGCTTTGGAATTGCACCCAAGGCACCTATTGCTATTGGTACTCCATTTGCTTTCTTTTGCCTCAGTTGTCCTACCTCTGTTTGCAAAAAAGAATATTTGATTATATGTATATTTTGTGATTTTCTTCCATTCTCTCTCTTCAAATTTGTTGCCTCCAGGTACTGCAACATCTACTATCCAGGCTTCTTTCTTTTTAACAATGGTTAAGTCTGAGGTGTTATGCGGCAGGTGCTTGTCTGTTTGAATTTTAAGTCCCAGAGCACTTTAGTTTCTTCATCTCCTTTGTCTATTTTGTACACATACACCAGTTCTCGCTTGCAGGTAAATGGTATTTCTAGGAGAACTTCCAATGCACCATTGTTGCCACTTTGTCATGCTGCTGTTTGTAGCCAATCTATATGATCTCTATGCAGCAGCTAACTATAGGTGGTTCACTGCGTCTTCAGCTTCTTTGGAGAGTTTATTATTGTTATTAGATTTTTATATTTACCCTTCTTATGTATGCCTTTTTATATGAATAAAATGCAAAGTACTGGATAGGAAGGTCAAGAATAAGCTAGCTAGCTAGCTTGTATTAAGAATACAATAATCAACGAAGTTGCAGCCAGAGGGGCTATATGAAAACTTGTTATTACTGACATCTTACTTTTTTTTCTTCCCAATATTTATCCTGATTTGAAGAAATTACTGACAAATAACTTGTTCTTGCTTTTAATGACAATGTGGATTTGAATCCCAATTCAGTCACTTCTAGGCTTTTTGTTGTTCATTCGCTAAGTCGCGTCTGACTCTTTGCGACCCCATGGACCATAGCTCCTCAGACCTCTCTGTCCCTCACAGCCTCCCGCAGTCTGCCCAAACCCATGCCTGTTGCATCAGTGACACTAGTGAATTATTTTCACCTCCCTTACAAATCATCTCAAAGTGAATTACATTGGATAAAACATAGAATAGAAATATAGAATAAAAAAGCGTGGTCAAAGGAAAAAAAAGAACAGAAGCAAAAGACATTCATCTAATGCTCAAATAAAGAAGGCTTGAGTGAAAATTTAAGTCTTTAACAAGTGCTTCAAATGTCTCTGAGGGGGAAAAAAGCTGAAACTGAACTCAGGCAAAATGGAACTAATGCTGAATGCTTGACCTCAGACTTTGGGACAGAAACCAGTTCTGATGGAGCTATGCTCTGCTTTAAAACAAGCTGACAATCTGGGGTATTGTATTGACATATCACAAATTGCAAGGAGTCCTTTTATCAACTCTGGATCTGGTGATTCATGAACTAATAACATCAATGCTGGACAAATGCAATGTGTGGCAGCCCTTAAGGATGATTCAAACATTGCAAATAGTTAGCACAATTGCAACATAATTTGTGAGTGGTGCTTCCGAGAGGGTCCCATTATCCTACTAATAAATCAACCTCTTTACTCATGGGTTGTTGGCTGAGTCCATTCAAGGTGCTCATAATGGTGTATAAATATTTATAAGCTTATACCTAAGCTATTATAGAACTGATGACTCCTATATAATCTGCAACATACACTCATCATCAACTATTTGTGGTGCTTCCTCAATATACATTCGACAACAACAATATATTCTGAGAAAAAATATGATAGAAAATACTGGTTCTTTGGGTGTAAGTCATTATGTTTAGTCTAGCTTTCTTGTGTGCATGATCATATGATGAATGAAGTATGTGTGCCTGACAGTGCCCATGGCATCCATGCATTTTCATGAACAGTGAAGGATGTGGGAAAAGTAAATGCTTAAATTATTTATTTATGAAATGTATCTACAAAGGGTGTATGTATGTAAGAAGCTTTTGGGTGTAACAGAAAGAGAACTGGATCTAGAAAAACCAGATGGTCCTGGATGTCTATGTTCACAGTAGCATTTGACAAGTCATTATTTTTGCTCATTTTATTTCCAACACATTTATCAGTTAAAAAAAACCTCAGTTAAAATATTTTAGTATCATTTAAAAAAAACAGTTAAATAAAAAATCTCAAAATATTGGAGCAGATATTGGAAAAGAGCAGACATAATTTTATTTTTGTACTTTTAAAATATCCTACTTTAGTTGCAGTGATAGACAAGACTCTTTAATGAATTTTAAAGATCAAACCATTAAACTGTTTACCATCTCCCACTTTAGAATCATGCATTAACATGCAAAACCAAAACAATTAATGAAAATTTGGAGTTAATAAAATTAATTTCAAAGAAGCAAGCTAAGTGATTGACTTACAGGATCAGCTGGTGCAATGTTAGAATCAAATTGGGTCAGAGTTTGTGAGCTGGAAGAGCGTTCACTAAATGTCTCCCACTGCTGAACAGACAGAGGAGAGACAACATGAGAATAGAGTCACCCCTCAAGAAGATTTAGCATAGTTCAGAGGTTGTAATGGCAGTTGTTCTTGAGGGGAAAGCCAAAATATACATTTCAACAGTTTTCAGATTTTTTCTTGCAATTTTTTTAAAGCAATGTGAAATACCACACAAATTAAATAAATAAATTTGAAAGTGAAAGTCATCATATTGATTGAGAAATTTTTAACAAAATCAAACTATAGAAAACTGAAGCTTCTAAAACAGTAACTGCTGTTATTGCTACAAATGTAAGATCCCTTGTTTTTAGAATAATTTGTTTTATTGCATTTAAATAAAAATAAGTAATAAATTTTCTTCACAAAAGATCAGAAATATAAAATATATATTAAATTATATTAATTAAAAGAATCACATGCAAATTGTCATTGCTACTGTATACCTGAAAACATTTCTAATTCAGTACAATTAATACATAAATTAAAGATATATTTGATAATTGAAATAATGCAAATTAGAACTTTTTGATGTGAAAGGAAAGGCTGCTTTGGCAATCATTTCAGTAAGATTCAAGACATGCCCCGTTGAAAAATATAAATGCCAATTCATTTTTTCATGCACAAACTAAGACACAGGCAAAACAGAAATAATCAGGTTTTCTAGCAATGAAGGATTTGGTCTAAGATTCAATGCTCAAGATTACTTCTTGAAAGGAAACGTTAATATCTCTGTTAGTGGGATGGTGAGTGAATTATTAGACACATCAAACATTTAAACAAATGGACTGAATATGTTTTCCTAGCAAATCAGGCTGCTTATGCTGCAAAGCTGGGAGAGTGCTTGGCTGATCATAACGGGTGGAGCTCATTAGAGAAACAGTTGCTCTTAGATAAACAAATTAAACCTAGCTGGGAAAGTACAAAGCAAAGTTAATGTGGATTATATATATATATATTTCTGTCATTAGTAAGAACTCTAAAATCTAATATATCTTAAATATGAATATATTCAGAGATAATAATGTAGAAATCTAATGTGTTTTAATATATTAAATGAAATAGTGGATTTCTTTTAACAATTTTTATACAGTATTAGGTATAACGAACAGAATTCAAAGAACCATGAGTAAGACTAACAGATAAAACTTTCATGTTTTTTCAGTAGCAACTTAATTTGGCATGCTTGAAAAGCAATCTGCAATTTGCACAGAATCAGCAATTCAAGGAAATCTGTGGGAACTGTAAAATTTCCTTGCATGAATTATACGTTCAGATCAATAGCTTCTTTGTTTATAAATATTATCTTTTGGATAATCTAAGATATTTATGGTAAAAGCAGTTCAGCACCATGCCCAACTTTTCCAGGATAAAATGAGGAACTTAGCAAGCAGTAAACAACTTTCCATTGAAAACACAGAAATTTGATATATATGAAATTCTCGACTGCAATCGGTGTAATCCTCTCTAATTTCCACTGTACCTCATGCTTTCATGATGACGTCAGTCTGTTTTTATCGCTCCACTTTGTTATTTAATATGCAAAGTTCTTATGGTATTTGACTATTGGTAGCGCTGCCTTATTTTACTGAGCCTCTTCACATTCCTTTATTGTTAGGTTTGTTGCCTACCGATTTCTAATATGTATTGTATTAATGGGTTGTAACAAACTATATTGATTTTAATATTTTATTTTATTTTAACTGTACTGATTTTACCATTACTTTTCTATATTTCACATTATTGTAAGCCATCAAAAATGTTTACACTCATAGAAAAGTAGGACATAGATTTAACTGCCAAATTAAAAAAAACATTTCTTGACACCAAGAGACTGGAATAAGTAATTTATCGAGTTAGTAATGGACTTTGTTGAGGATCTACATAAACTGAAAAATAGTAGATTTATGGTTTTCTGAGCTGAATCTAAATAAATCTAACTAAACTAAACTAAACGAAAAATGTTTTCAACTTCTCATTTCTTGACCCTCAGAATGTTCTCTATCATACCTATCATTACATTAATCTAAAAAAATAATTCATTCATGTGTGATAGAGAGCTGGTGGGTAGGCCTGCTCACAGATACCACCTATCTACTGCTACTCCACAGGTTCAAACCATAACTTGTAATGGCAAGAGCAGAGATCCAAAAGTGGTTAAATATAAGGTAGATTTTCATAGTGATGACTGCTATTTGGCACTGAAACTATTTAGCTTGAGATACTGCAGAAACTTGACTACTGCTTGCACAAGGATATCCTTGCAATTCTGAATTCTAATATAAATGGCCAATGGAAACACACATACAAACATCAATTAGACTTGTTAGTGGCAAATAATTCTTGAATAGATAAATATTTAGCACCACATTAATATATATTTGCAATATAGGCACTGCTCAAGCTATTGAATGTTCTAAATAATTTTTGACTTCCCACTTTCACTGAGATACTTTTAGTTTCCAGAAGAAATTCAGAATTGAATGAAATTCAGATAAGAGGTGAAATATGGGAAGAAGAGGTCATTTGTATTTTAAGAGAAGAGATTGTTTATACTTGTAATAAAGAGGTCTTCTTTATATATTTATTTTCCATTTTTCTTACTATATTGTTTTTGTCTTTTCTATTTTTTTAGTTTTATATTAGTTTTATTGTCTCAATTGTAATGTTTAATAACATGACTATAAAACCGTATTTTAAAAAATAAGCCTTCACCAAACCACGATTTTTCAAATGTATTAAAATCTAATTCTCAGTCAAAGGTCAGACTGATCAATGGTCAGAAAGGGTAATAAAACCTAGTCAATTTGAAATAATCCCAGAAACTAAACAGGATTGGACCTGACTAGCATTTGGATGGAAAACTATCAGAAATTTTCCAAGATCCATACTTTTGCCAAGCAAACATAGACAGTCACCAGAAGTCAAGAAGGACTTTATTTTTTACTGTGTCTAAGAACAAAAAATGAATCAAATCACTCCAAAAGGAACCTCTCTAACTTTTTCTGCATTATAGTGAGTTGAAATCACCTTAGCAAAAGAACAGAAATCACTGACAGACAGAATAAGTTTTGTTTTAAAGACCAGGGAAAGAAAAAGAAAAAATGAGCTTTTGTGTACAATTCTAATATATTCTCCAGTTATTATGACAAGGATCAAGGTTGTACATGGTAACACTAAACCTAACCCCAAATTTAGAATAAAAATCTATATTGTATTATATATTCATTCTTAAAGTAGGAACTTTTAGAAAATAAAGTATATTTTGCTAACCTCGCTGCTTTGATTCAGTTCAGGCCACGTTTGATTAAGAGATGGCATTGATGGCGATTTGCTTGGTGGTGGTTCTGCTGGGGAACTTGCAAAACCTACCTCAGCAGATTGATCCCCCACTTCTGTAACAGGAACCGCTACAAAAGTCAAACACAATATTGTAGTAATGTCTTTTAAACTGTGTTAAAAGCTTGTTTCACATTGCAATTTGATAATTATGGAGGCATGCTTGTAACATTTATTTATAAACATTTATCAACTTATTTCAGGGACTCCCATTATTCAAAGAACTGTACTATATTTACTTTTATTTCTCAAGCACATTGCAGTACATTAAGCTCCATATAAATATTCAAGAATGAGTTCCCAATGGGGAATTTGAGAAATCACAGGGTTTGTGGGAAGTTAGGTCATTTATTCTACTCTCTACCTCATATTAAAAAAATATTTCATTTTTACAGCAAACCAAAGTATCACTGACCTCATCGATTTTATTCCCGCTAATGACTCTAGGCCCTATGGACATCCTCAGAAATTAAAATAGCAGTTTAGTAGCTTATTGTTTTATTTTGAACTATACTATATTGTCTGGGAAAAGAGACAATAGAAACTAGTAGCAAGTGTATTTAGATTTGAAAGAATATTTTGATTATTCTATATACATGTATATATTTTAATTATTTTTTACATTTTTTCTGCTAATTCCCTTCACTCCTTTTGATATATGTGTTGTGTAGACTTTGCTTCTGTTGCATATTTCTTAGCATGACCAATTTACCTGCCATAAAGTAGTAATTGTTTTGTCAGCTGTGTGATTAAATTCTTGGGCAGGCTATTTTTCTTTCAGCCGTATCAGTTTGCCTTCCTGTAAAAATTGTGCTTTATGATTGTTTTCATCAAAATTGGAGATATGCCACTTGCATTAAAACTATTACAAGTGAAATATATTTTTCTCTCCAATTAGCAGTCATGTAGCATTACAAGGATCTAAAAACATTTTGAAGCGAGTTCAATAATATTTTCCAAAAAAACCAAAAATCCAAAGGACTTTTCACAGAAAGAAAAAACATCTAATGTGAACTTCATGTCTCTCTCAATATATTAGTTGCTGAACACACATATATTTACATGATAAAGAATAAGAACTAGTCGGAAACAAAAGCTTTAGCCACCTAGAGTCATCGACAACCGGGCAACCTTAGAAAGCAATTGAAGCAATAATAATTAACTGAAAGTTGAGTAACAGACATTTTATCTTCTGCAATAGAATAATTGAATAAATGCAAGTAGGATCAACTTACATGTTTTGATAAACTACTTCACATAAGGACAGAAAGAAGCTTCTATCTCAAAAAGAAAATCAGTTTTATAAAGACATACACGAAATAAATAAATAAAACAGTTGCAATGCACAAGCAGTTCAATTTGTGTTACAGATCTTTTAACAACTGATTCAGAGCACACACACACCAAACGCACCTGCTGAGTCCTCCAAATCAATCAGCTTTGGCATTAAACTTTCAGGTAGTTTTTCTGGCAAATCATAACCATTCTTCCTAGCAACCACTAGATGGAAAGCAGCACAGAACTCATCCAATGTTAATGCACCATCTTTATCAAAATCTGACAGCTCCCTGAAATGAAATTATTTAACTTCATTGTACTTTTTTGGAAAAAAAAGAAGTTTTTTTGTATTTTCCAATAGTCCTTCAAATTGAGAAAAAGTAATTGGAAGAAGTTTTATCAAATAACCAGACACTTTTACTAATAGTCTGGCATATTGTAGTTAAAACACAATTGATTGAATCATGAGAATCCATGAGCTCCTACTGGATGAAGAGCAATAACCATTTATTAAAAACAAACACATTCCTCCATTTTTTTTAAAAAAGAAAACCTTGAAAAATGCCTCCAAAGAGTTATAAAGGTACTTATAGGTACTTAGGAGAATTATTAGGAAAAGCAAACTGACAAGTCATTTTCCATGCCTCTTTGCCAAAAGGAGTTTGTAATGGATCAGAAATCCATCTATTCACACAATATTAACTCAGAATCAATGCAGTTATAAATTATCTACCGGGGTAAATTGTGAGAAGGAACAAAGCCAAAACCCCATAAATAATGAAAAGTTTATAATGATTGATGTGGCACCATTCTCATTGCTGTATCATATTTGGCAGAAACGTTATGGAGCATAATCGCACATCCCCTTCGTAATTTCGAATTAATTATTTTGATGCAATTGTGACATGATGCTGTATCTTGGAAACTGGAGTCAAGTATTACTCAGGACTTAATTTTTCTTTATTAGTGACCTAATTCTGGTAAAATACAGCTACCTTCATTTCTGAGGCTTTCTCCTTGCAGACCAGTGTAATTACAACAAAATTTAATACAAGATCACACAGATGGAAACTTACTTGACTTTAATGGAAATATGATTAAGCTTCTAAATTTCACTTATTTTTAAGACAAGAGGTTTCAATGTAAATGGCAGCATTAGTTGCTAGGCATTTCAGTTTTATTATCAAATAATTTTGGCTCTTAGAATGATGAGTTCAAGTAATTATACTTTAACTTACCAGATGTGTGAAAGTTCAAGAATAGGAAGCTTTGATTTTGTGAAAAATTCTTTTGCTCCAGAACCTAAAAATATTAAATTTATTTATTTATTTGTAAAATCTATTGGCCACTCATCTTACCCAGGTTAATAATGTTTGACTTTGAAACTAGAATTATAACCTAAATTGTAAATTTAGTATAAGCTTTATCTATGACACAACAACTAGTGAGGTTTCAAAGATACACTAGGCTGGGGACTGAAATCATAATAAGTTCAAAAATGCAAATGTAGGAAATCATTACAAAACATTAAAGTTAAGAAATTCACAAAAGCACTTACACAATATTAAACAAGCTCTCTTATGAATAAAGAATTCTCTCTATTAACAGAAGGACCTCTGATCTAGCAGAAATTAATACCAAAGGTTGCATGGAAATGTTTTGGACTTCTTTCCTCACAATCTCATTCCCTGGCTCAGTTTTCTTAAAGGTACAAAACAAAACAAAGAATAACTCTTTTACTAACTTTAGTTACTACATGCCAAGAATCACTTTACTGAAAATTGAATTATGTACATTTTGTAGAATCAGTCTAATATTAAATAATTATACAACTATCCATTGTATCATATGTGCTTAAAACGCTTACCTGGAATATATCCATTCAGGTCAGGTTGAATAGTTTTAAACTGATTTACATAATATTGCCTTTGTTCATCTGTTATTTTCCAAGGATCATCATAACTACTTGATTGCCTACGAATTTCATTTGTTGTTGTAGCTGATGCTACAGTTCGTACTGTAGTCTGGTCCTGCAATAAAATATTTCTCTTCAGCATTTTCTAGCTTTATTGACAATCTATAATTTTCTGTATTTATTTGCCTTGAAAAAGGAAATAATTATTTATGAAAGTAAGTTCCTGACTACTGCTAGCTGAGTAGAGCCATTTTTTTTAATGTTTAAAGGGCCCTTATGACTGTGAGTTCAGCCACCTGCTATCTAGATCCATGCCCCTTCTAGCTAACTAAAACTGTTAGGTAGGCATCTTGCATGAGAATGCTTGTGGAAATGAATTATTCCTTGAATAAGGTAGTCTGACCGCTCCTTAAGAGGCCACTACTGGGTCACATCATACCGGACAACTTTTGTCCAATATCTAACCTTGTCTTTTTCTCTAGTCAGGATTCAAGCTTGGGTAGGGGATGAAAATGGCATTGGTTGTGCTTTTGGATGATCTCTGGCAGGAGCAGGATGGAGGTTGTGTATCCATCCTTGCTCTGTTTGATCTTGCAGCAACATATCTTTGTGGTCAGGGTCTGGGTGTTCTCTGAAGTTGATTCCAGTTGGTAGTGATTGGATAGAAGATATAGCAATACAATAGCACTTAGACTTATATACCGCTCCTACCCTGGTACTTTTCCTTCTCCTGTTCAATATCTACATGAAGCCACTGGGTGACATCACCTGTTGCCATGGAGTGCGGTATCTTCAGAATGCTGAGGATACTCAATTATACCTTTCTGCTCCTGGTGACTTAACCAATGCAGTCGATGTCTTATCCTGGTGCCTGGAGGCTGTGGGAGCCTGAATAGGGAACAACAGACTTCAACTGAATCCAGATAGTATTGAGTGACTCTAGGTTTTGGGGCTCTCTGACTCAGGTACTATGCCATCTTTGGTACTTGGGTTGCAGTGCCCCAAACAGACACAACTGTTGAATCTGTACAACTTGTGGATCTTTCTAGATCAAAGAGCAGGTGGCAATTATAACAAAAAGGGCTTTTATACAGCTTTGTGTTGTGCACAAGTGTTGCTCATATCTGGACCTGGAGACTCTGCTCAGTTACTGATGCCCTGGTCACCTCTCAAATGGACTCACTTTAATGCACTTTACATGTGGTTACCCTGAAAGAGTATCTGGAAGCTCAGGCTGGTACAAAATGCAATGGTGTGGATAATGTGTGCCCAAGAACAGTACACATTACACCTCTGCTCTGTGAGTTGCAGCAGTTGCTAGTTAACTTCTGGATCCCATTCAAGGCACAGGTTTTGACCTTTAAATTCCTTTATGGCATGAGGCTACGTTTGAGGCACCACCTCCACCAAATTACGGTAGGGTGCATACTGTATACTGTCCACTGCATCATGCTATATGTAAGAGCTTGATCTGGCAAAGAGATGGGCTTTATTTGTCATGGCACCTGCCCTCTGGAACATTATCCCTACTGACGTGAGGTTGGTCTCATTCTTGACATCCTTCCGGAGGTCTCTTAAAGCATGACTGGCTGGGTCAAAAAGTTTGGAGATCTCAGGGAAATGGTGATTTGATGAAATGACTACATTGGTTTTTAACATCAATTATCTTCATCATTTTATTATTATTATTGATGTCTTTTAATTGTAGTTTTAATATTTGGATGTTATAATTTATTTTATTGTAAGCCAACTAGAATTCCTTTACTCTGAGATGATGTGACAGGTAAATAAACAATTAGAAATGACAACAGCCATATAAGCAACATAATGTTATGAAAAGTGTGCACAGAAGAGTTTTAAAAATCAAAACACAACGAAAAGCTGAAAGCTGGTTTTACAAATGAGATTTAAAATTAAGATTCCTTGACCAAGAATCTGCAGTGATACATGTTCAATGCCAGATTACATTCTGGGAAAGGACGAATGAATTTGAGCTTAATCTTAAAAGACATGTGAAGACACAGCACAAATCTTTAGCAGCAATATGAAAATGACTGACATTATTTGGAATGAAGCAAATCAAATAATACTAATAAAATGTCACACCTGGACAGAAGCAGGATGCATGGTTAAAACAGTACTGGTTGGGGTATTATCTGCAAAACTGACCCAGTTTTCTTGATGCGGTGGAGGTGAATGGCCAGACCACACTGGATCACCAGCATTACAGGAACCTAAAAATCAGAATACACGTCAAGTTTCAAAATTAGTATAACAAACTATTCAAGAAATGTCTGCTTGAAACACTTTAAGAAGTTAGCTGAAACAGTGGTTTGGTCTGGGGCTTAGAAAATTTTAATGCAGGATCCTAATAATATAGGTACAAAGAAGATTTGAACTCAATCACATACTCCTGATTTCCTAATTTACATACTGATTTCAAAATCATTCACTTTGTAATCTAATTTTGTTAACCATTATTACTACAAGGACTGCTTAGCAAGGCTTGGTTTCCTAATCTGTCTGGCAGACATGTTACAATTTGCAGCTTTCTAACAGAACAAATCTGAATGTAACAAACTCACAAATCTGAATGTGTAACAAGAGGAGTGACTGAGTTTAAGTCCTAATAAATAAAACCTTAATACAACAATATACTATCAAAGATACTTTCTGTAATAAATATGGTTCCAATGGGTGATTCTTTCACTTTTAACTAGATAAGAGACTTTGGAGTTTCTTTGGATGACATACTGGTCGCAGTTTCTTAGTTCAGTAGAATAAAACAAAAATTTCCTGGTTGTGTTAACTATCATTTTCCTAATCTGAGGATTCCACTCAAAACTCACGCCAATGATTTTTGTTTTGCATCAAGCTTGTTTTTTTTAATTTCTCCCAGTCAAGTGGGTACAAAGGGCAGAAGCATTACAAATCTGGGTTTCAAGCAAAGACTAAGAAAGATATCTCATATTCATCCCAAACCTGTATCAGTTAGGCCTGATTGTTCCACTGTACCTGTAGTTTTTACTCTAAAATGAATTAACTAACATGCTCCCACTGTCCTGCAAAACAGGGAGCACCATAAAAATAAGGCATCATCAAACCCATACCAATATCTGCTTAAGCATATAAAGACATTTGAAATCTAGATTCAAAAAAATAGCTACATAAAAAAATCTAGTACTTACATAAAAATGCTTCAGTTTAAATTTGATGTTTTTTTTTAATTTAAACAGTGGATTTATTTTGGCTAATGTATTTTTAAAGTTTTATTAAAGTTTTTCATAAGTAAAAAACAGATCTAATAAAGAAGAAAGTGTTTTTTTAACAAAACACAACCAGGAAACCTTTTATGGAATTTTGGCTAAAAGAAGAAAAAAGTGAAATGATTGATGAGATCATCAATGATTTCAGTGATCGAAAAAGATGAGAATTAAATAAGAGGCTGAAGGGATTTCTGCAATAGTTAAGAGGAAGGGGAGATGATGTATTTGTTAATATCTGTTGAAAAGAAGGTTGGAAGTCATCCATCTTCATTTCTTTAGTTATTTCTCATTCTATTTTTCTTTCTTTTTCTTTTTTGATAATATCAGTGAAAATAACATGCTTTCAAAAATGAAATATGAGCAGGCTGGAATTCTAGAACTAAAGAAACTTTAAAGATAATCTAGTCTATCCTGTGCTGATAGACAGCTGAAATCTCAACAAGTGCTGCTAATATCGAGTATGGGATTAATTTCTTGGAGCTGAAACAGAAGTTTTATTGTAACTTCTGACAATAATGTGAGAAGATTAACAGAACTATCTAGGCCTAAGCTTTTCAGTTCTATTTAATTCTATTAAAACCTATAATTTTATTAGGCTAATAGAATTTAATTCTATTTCAATTCAAAATTTCTTAATTTTAGGACTTATAGAATCACCAGATGCAGGCATTGTTTTCTAGAGAAGCCTAATTAAAAACTTATGAAAAGTGTTATTTCAGTACATAAAACAAAGCTTATTCTTGAGTGAGGAGAAAACAGCTTTATGTCTCAATTATTATGTCTTTTAATTATAACCATTCTTCTCTTCCTCATCTGCCAGTAGCTTTACAAAACATTATACCTATTTATTTAAGCAAGCCTGACAGTCTTAGGCAGACCACTTTGAACCTCTGGGGGTGAAAATGGGGAATAAAGAGACCCAGGTGATGAAACTGAGAAAGATGAAGTTACAACAGACAAAGTTGAGAAATAGGAAACAAAATCTGCATGAAGCTTTGATGCAAAAGTTGGAATTTATATAGCGATACTGATTTGTAAGCTTTTCCCTGAAAGCCCAATATGAAATGTCTGTTTCTATGGGGATACCAAAATAGGATGGTAGAAGTAACATTTTAGAGTTCATAGCTAACCTTGATAAGTCTCCTTGGAGTCAAAATCTGACTACTGAAGACTTGATGAAAATACTCACAGGATTCTTAGGAATGATACAACAATTATTTGCCGCTGTCTTTTTCAGACATTTTATAAAACATTTAGGTAGTCTAATACAACATTTTTTGCCATCTGGGAAGCACTTTGATATCAGCTACTAGTTTATACATACAAGGACAGATACAAGAACAGAGATTTCAAAGAAGTGAAAGATTAAGATTCTTTTTTCTAACTTAGCATGATTTTAATAGCAATACTATTTACACTTAAACAGATGTTAATATGGACATTTGATACAATGTCCCAGACTAAGACCTTGCTGAAGTATTATTCTTGTACTCTGCTCAAATATTTATTTAAACATACAATATCTATTTTGGTACAGAAAGGATGTGAATCCTTTTTTTCCCTCTTCAGAATAAACACAGCAAAGACCAGAAAACCACCTACATCTCTTGAATGTACTGGCTAACCTCTTTAAGGTTCCTCTGATTCTCTGTGGACAAGTGAAAGAGTGGGGAAAATTGGAGAGACAAATAAGTCTGCATTTTCTAATCTTTATATAGAGGTAGTGACCTCGGCTTGTGACTACAATTGAGTCCCAAAATTTCTGTTGCTAATTGAGGCAGTTGTGAGGTGAGTTTTGTCTAATTTTTACCACCTTTCTTGCCACAGTTGTTAAATTAATTGCTGCAGTTAGTAACATGGTTTTTAAGAAAGTGAATCTTGCTTCCCCTATTGACTTTGCTTGTCCGAAGGTCACAAAGGGGGATCATATGACCCCAGGATACTGCAACCGTCACAAATATGAGTCAATTCCCAAATATTTGAAGTTTTATCACGAGGCCATGGGAATGCTGCAAAAATCAGTAAGTGTGGAAAAACAGTCATCGGTCACTTTTTCAGTGCTGTTGTAAGTCGAGGACTACCTGTATATATGAATTTTGATCTGTGGAATTGAAAAAAGACTAATTTGAACATTTCTGAAACTGCAATATTTACCAACCAAGCAAGCCTTTTTATTATCATCTGCTGAAAATAAATTATTCTAATCATCAAAATAGATGGTTAGATTTTATCTCCAGAGGGAACTTCATTTTTGCTTGCTATTTTTTTAAAAGAGGTAACAGTGGATTAAATGGATTAAGGAAGAAAGATCAGTATTGAAAGAAGATAAGCAATTCCCACGCACAACTTTCGATATTCTTAGTACTTAATTTTACAAAAAACCATGGGTGCGGACACTAGAAAGATGCTTTTTAGCAAATAATGTTAACATGGGAAGTACCTTTATAAAAATAAAAAAAGAAAGCAGTGTACAAAACAAGGATATAAAAACCCTTGTTATGGGTTACTTGTTCCCCTTTGCTGCAATAATTTTCAAGTAACTGCAATGATGCAATGTTTAATATGACAGATGGAGAAATTATGAAATATATGGCTATTAACATTTGATTGTAAGTCATTTAAATTACATCCAATTAATTATTTTGTACCAGATCCACTTTTTGAACTACAGTCCTTGGCATACTATAATGAAAGACTAAGTCTGATTTCCCTTCATTATAAAATGTATTCAGTGTAATAAAGATATATTGGCTGCTATAATCATGCAGCAGGGTAACTAATATTCGGTTTAGTTAAAAATTAAAGTGTCCTGGCAGTCAGATTTGTAAAACTGTTTTAATATCTACAGGAATGAGCAAAGGGAAATTTGATTTGGAAAAACCAATGTACTGTATTCCTAGTAAAAGCCCGTAGTACTGCTATTGTCAGGTTCCCTTTACAATCATTGTTGTTCCTCCAACCTCCCTACAACACTCTTATTATTTTAGTATTTGATTTAAAATGGATCAAGTACTAGACAAAGCCAGGACATCATAGCACTAGAAAAATAGCATAACCAGAAGTGTTGGTTATAGTAATTAGTTACTATTATAACCAGAAGTGCTACATTTTTTACTGTTTCTTCTCTCATCCCTTCTTCACTCCACAGACATGAGGGAGTCACAGATCTCACACACCTAGAGTGTGATGACTGATTGATTAAAGCCACACCTTTGGAATTAGCAGGAGCAGCATAATTGCCTAATCCTGGTATATTCTCCAGGGTCAATAATAGTTCATGCATACAGATAATCCCAAGAGCAGCTGTCTTCTCCACCCCCCAACCGGCATGGTTTCCAAAAGGTGAAAAGATTATGCAGGTCCAGATAAAACAAACAACTGGCACATGGTTAAAGTGGCATGACTGGTTATTGTCATTTATATATTTTCGAGCAAAAGATCTGGCTTCCCTGAGTGCACAAATAGCCAAGAAGAATATAGTATTACTGTGATTTTTGAATTATTAACGTGCAAAGAGATTTGAAGTACTAAAGATTCAAGAATCATGTGAACACACTGCAGAGATCCTTTGAAAATAAGGACCCACCAGACAATGAAGAGGATTGTCTCACTGATTTTTCTGAATGAGAAATGATGTGAGTTTGCATTGGTGCAGAGAAGAAGGTAAAGCTTATTATCCTTAGAGTCGACACTGCCTAAAATGTGCGTATTCAAGACATAAAACACAGTAAGGGTAATTCTTGTGCATATCATATGCAAGTGCACACCATTCTAGAGACAGGTTACCTCAAATCATAGTTATTAAATTGTCTGAAAGGAATTTCACAAACCCAAACAATACTAGAAGACATTTCTTAATACCTGACTGTGCTTCACTAAACGGAGCCCAGAAAGGCCCTGCTCCAGCAACAGATCGCTCATTATTTCCTCCACTAGGATGGCGACTGTGTTTCCTCCATGAATGGGGAGAAGTTGGTGGAGACTGCTGTGGTGAAACAACTGGAGATGTAGACTCCTAAAAATAAAGGAAATTAATAAGTGCTGAAACATATTTCTATAAATCACTGTACTTGGGTGAAAACTAGAATCCCAGAAATGGATAATTTTTTTTACACAATTCTTCCCTTCCTTCCATCCCCACTGAACCAGATTACGGGTAGTTCAAAAGGAATAGTGGTCCTTGCACCTACCACAATTTCAGCTTTCTGTAGACACGTCATTGCCATTTGTAATCTACCAAGCTGACTTTCACAAAGCAATTAATGGCAAAGCCAGCAGGAGGTTGCAAACTGTAGTCATGTGATGTCTCACTTAACAACCATGGACAATTCCCCTAACTACAAAGAGACTGTCATCACTAAGTGGTCTCCTTAATGCAATGTAGTTTTTCTTAATGACCACTTTACTAAGCAACAGATTTTTCCAGCCCAATTAAGTCATTAAATGAGAATGACCTGAATGGGGAGCTTCAGGGAATAAATTCCTTTACTACTCTCACTTTATCAGCAGAAACTGTTTCTGCAGATAATATGAATATACATATGTACGTACGTACGTACATACATACATACATATCTGGATTTTGCACAAGATATGGTTGTTTTAAAATAGATTAACAAGTTGTATCTTTTGGATTACAGTACAGTATTACATGAGTAAATTAATACCCCCTCATCATTGAATAATTGAAATACTCCTCCAAACAATGATAGGTACAACTATTAAGACGATGGCAATTGTCAAAGATTTTTATGGGATCAAATTTAGTTCTCTTTATTGAGAAAGGAATGAATGAAACAAACAAACAAAACACTCACAGGGAATTATGTTGAGTTAAAAGTCATGCTGTATGAACTAATTACTACTTGAGGCTTTTCTTTGACCCTTTTCAGCAAAATCTGCTCAAAAGATTACGGTAAGTTCTTTGAAGCTAATATTAAGGGTATGACAGGGAAGGGAGAACTGCTCTATTCTAGCTTTGTTGATAAAAACCATTCTGACAATGGATTTTACTTTGTATACATGAAACATTTGTATACACTAAGGATAGTAGTTTGTATTCAAAAGTTCTGCAGACATAAATTCAGAAAAGTTCAAAGCTGCTTGGTACTCAATAGACAGAAAAGTTTCTCATTCTCATTTACTGCACTTCAAAGCTGTCTGGTACTCAATAGATAGGGTATCACTACAATTTTTCCAGCATTTATTCTTTTATTGCATCTGTTCTCACCCACAAATGTGGGGGAAAGGTGATAGGAAGTACTGTTTTAAGAAACCACCTGTTTCTCCCTGATGTGGGAACAAGATCAAATTTCTTTAAATTAAGTGAGGTAAATCATAGTGGTAAATCTTTACACCCAAACTCTTCCTGAGATCAGAGATCTGGATCAACCTAATTCTATGTAAATGCTTGCAGGTTCTTAATAATTCTTCCTTAAAAAAATTGTTTCAGACTAGGCATGTCTAATTTGCAGCCCATAGGCTGCATGCAGTCCTGAACAGCTAATAATGTGGCCCCACAAGATTATAAAAAATAAAAATAAAAAAGTCTGATTTTTATATAAATTAACTATATTACGTATTTTATATGTGGCCCAAGATGATTCCTCTTCACTCAATGTGGTCCATGCAAGTCAAGAGGTTGAACCATTGTGTCTTAGACCTTGACAAATTCGATGCCAAATAGAATGGCACTTAAGATCAATTGAGATGAGGCTGCAACCTCTCAATACCAAAGAGATAGCACAAGGTTATTACGCAAATATATGGATAGCTGGAAAAATGACATTTAAAATTGTGGTTAAATGTATCGCTTAAACAAATATAACTACCTGAAATCCCTGGATAGCCTTCAAAGCTAAGGTATAGATTGATACCTATGCTATCAGAAAAACCCTATCTTCTGTCTGAAACAACAAGCAGCTGCCAAAAGTAAACAATGAAGCCATATATGAAGGAAATAGATATTTGAGTAAATGAAAACCAATCCATTTGAGATTTTAAAATTGTAAGTTCTGATACCTAAACTATCCAGAAGCAAATAAATATTCAGTTAAAGTCTTTAGAATTATACAATGAGATTTTTGCGACAAGTACAATTGTTACTTGCCATTATTAACTTGCGCTTCTAGAAGTTTTTATAGTTAGCCTCAAAAAAAATATTTTGCAGTAATCAAAACATTAGCTATAATGAGACATTTTATAACCTAAAGTTCTGGCCAGCAAGATAACTGAGGCTACTGAAAAACACTCCTTAATACAGAAGCTTTCTATGCATCTACATAATCACCATGTTCACATACTACTTTGGTTCAACAATATGGAAAACTACAAGTGTTTTTAATACTGTACTATGTATGAAAAAGAGAAATCAGAAAAGCTGAAGACCAATCTACAAATCTACACATTAGCAATCAAAATATTAATCCTTGCTAAATCCAGTAAACCCCCCAAAATTGCATCTTGAACTGTTTAGCAGAAATTGTTCGGAAAAAATATTGAATTCCTGAACTTTTCATCTTGCTCAGATTAAAATCGAATCTGTTCTGTTTTGAACTGTCTACTTACCTCCAGATTATCTTCTACATACCACTGTATTTTCAAATAAAGGGACAGGGTTGAAGTCCAAACCTTCCATATTTAAGGTCTCCTGCCTTGAGCAGGGTGTTGGACTATATGAGATCCCTTCCAGTCCTATGATTCTATGTTCATATTTAAGAGCATATCATTTCTTAGAGTAGTTAGGGAGGGCACACATGCAAAGAAGGGAAAAGGAATCTGTTCAGTCAACACTATCTGTTCTATTGGAAGGAATATGCTAAGTTTGGCCCTAAAAATATTAAAAGTATTTTATTTTATAAAAAAATAAAAACCAAGCTATGTCCATGTGTGAAATAGGGTAAAAAAGAAAAGACTAGCTTGAGAAGGAATCTATTGAAAACATTAATAACTTTGAGATTTTAAGATAAAATGAAGGAATTTATTTTGCCTGGTACACAATTTCTTAGACAAGTTCAAGTAAATTAGAAGTAGTCAAGCTTTTATTTTAACTTATCACAGAACTAGACATGAAAGACAAACATATCCTAAATCAGACTCTAGATTTTATTACCTGTTGATCTGTAGTTGGACGTTGCTGAACTATATCATGGCTCACAGAGCCCTTTTTAATTTGTATTCTGCCTGGCGGAGGAGGAATTGCACCTGAATAGGAAGATGAGTTATCAGCATCTGAAGAATACAAGGATGAATGCCTTAATTCTTGCTCATTCTTTGACATCACAAATCGGGGTAGGGGGAGGTCTTTGACTGTCAAAATAAGATGACACGGATTAAGAAATTTGTATTATAAAATTCCTTTGACCAGTAAGTTAAAATATAATTTTAATTTGAGCTGTTGCTAAAATTCTTTGTTAAATCATATTGCATTGCTGTGAAAATAATTAAGATTGTGACAGTTCAATTAAGATCCAAAGAACAATTATCTTTACTATCAGTATTTTCAAACCTAAAAAAATCAATAGTTAAATATAAATATAAAATTTAAATGTTTTTAATAGGGATAGTTTATTTTCAAAATTTCCTGAAATATTAAACACGTATCTTTAACATACACATTTAATATTTTACATTTTTAAATCTAGAAATAAATATCAGAAAGTATTTAATTCATAAATATAGATACAGAAGTGCTGTAGCTGCAAGAAGCTTCCATGAAGTAACAAAATGAAATTTTCCATACAATGTACATACATATGTGGTTTTGGATCATTTTTGTCAATAAATAAGTGAACAAGTCTAATGTTTTTGAAACATTTGTTTAATTGGTTCTCTTGATCTAGTTTTAGGACTTCTGGGGAGAAAAGATGATGCTTTAGGTCACATTTATGCAGAAATATTGAAAATTCAAAAGTATCCTCAAACTTTTAAGAACCACTGTATGTATTTGCATCTAAACAATCAGACAGGGTATCTTAAGAAGATGTATAGTAGTAACTTAGCCCTGAGCTTACTATATCACTATTACAACTTCCCAAATCCAAATTTAAAGCATTTTAAAGCAACCAAGCTGTTGAACCTCA
>JANHFO010003695.1:168934-181595 GCA_032468095.1 Pareas carinatus
CTAATTTAAATTAATAGAGAAGGACAGGGGCACAGCTATCCCAAGCCGGCCTGTTGGAAAAGGTAGGTCTTTAAAACACGGTGGAAGGTCTGAAGGTCAGAGATGATACGTATTGCGGGGAGGAGATTGTTCCAGAGGGTGGGCGCTGCCACAGAGAAGGCTCTCCCCCTGGGGGTCGCCAGACGACATTGTTTGACTGGCGGCACCCTGAGGAGACCCATTTTGTGGGAGCGTGTAGGTCAGCGGGAGGTATCGGTCGGTAGAATGCGGTCCTGCAAATAACTGGGCCCTATAATGGAACACCTGCCATAGCCAGATAAATTCCTGTATTAGAAAGGAAAGGAAGGTATAAGGGAATCAGCCACTCCTGAACTGATTCTGATTAACTAGAAGCCTTAGTATACAAAGTGGAACTGGTGGGAAATTTAAGAGTGAGCTGGAATTCTTGTCAGTTAGGAAAGCTAAAACTATTTGTAATCTAGCATATACCTTGCATTTCAATAACATCATAGAAATGGTAAGCATGATTTCATGGCAGAAGGCATTGGGGGGGAAGATGCCCAGAATGGGTAGATAGTCTTAAAACAGGAGATATTAAAGCAAAATTGCAAACAGTGATGGGGTTTGCATAAGAGAGGAGGAGAGAAAAGCCAACGGAAAAAAGGCAATCTGGTTATCTTACCTGGGAGGTAAAAAGAAGACCAGAACATCAATAAAGGTCTATACAAGCAGCCTGAAACTACCTGTATTCCAGTTTTGCAGTCTAGTGTGATCCAATACTGGAAGAAGGGAAATATGCCTTCCAGCTTGGAAACTGGTTGCAGAGAATTTGTAGGACTGGTGCTAATTTTGACTCAATCCACGATGGTCTTATACAAAGATCCAATCTTTAATTTTTCCCAACTAAAGAAGCTAATAATTCTTCATACTCTGAAGATGAAACTGATTCCTACCCACTAAAGTTTGTTTGTAAGGGGCATTGGCCCCTGCTATGCAGTTGGACCATACGGGACTCTGTTCATCGTAAGACATCACAAACAGGAAATCACAGGAGTTGGCAATTCCAGTGTAGTTGTAACATCTGCTGTCTACACATTCAGGAGACCAAGGTACATCAAAGGTTACCTGCAGAGAAAGAAAAGCACGAGCAATACATTTCTCTTCCTTTCTTTACTACTTCAAAATCGCAGAGACACATGTTTCTAATGTATACAGAGAAGAAAAAGTTAAGTAAATTTTTCTTTCAGTCAATGTTTGCCTCCTGATAAACACTATGATGTAGAAGCAATACACGAATGCCTTGCTATTGCCTCTTTCCAAGATGCTGGATTAGGCAACCACTCTAATTCAGCTTTTCAAATTTGCTCAACTTGCCTGGCTATTGACCAAGTCGAAGCTATACAACAAAGTACAGTACTTCAGAATTCAACCATGATTTTTTAAAAAAACCTTTCTCAATTGCAAAATCATAGCCATGTTCATTACAGGTAGTCCTTGATTTACAACCATTGGTTTAGCAATTGTTCAAAGTTACAAAGGCATTGAAAAAAGTGACTTATGGCCATCCTCACACTTATGACAATTCGGGTGCTTGGCAACCAGCATGTATTTGCGATGGTTGCAGAGTCCCAGAATCATGTGATTACCATTTATGGCTTTCCCAGCCAGCTTTTGACAAGCAAAGTCAATGAAAGTTGGTTCTGCTTAACGCATGAAAGCAGGACAGAGACCAGTGCTTAATACAGATGAAATGTCCTTAGTCCAGTCTGAAATGGCTAACTTTGAGCATTGAGACGATCTAACACTCTGTCAGGGTCACCTCACAGCAGCAACAAAATGGTTGGTGAAGCACAACAGATGATACTCATGATTTGTTGTCTGCTTAAGGGGAAAACATTACTTGAACACTAGAATTGCTAAAAATATCTTTAAAACAATCTCACTTATGAGCTGACTTGAAGAGGAAGGAGAATGTCAGGGCAACACAGTAGAAAAAAAGAGGTTCCCATACTGTAGTTAAGTATCAGTGATGAGCCTTTAGATTGTGTTGATAGCAGTCTTACTTGCATCAACAAATATGCAGCACTAAAGTATGTGCTCATTATTGTAAATCTTGTCAAAATAAATTCACTGAGGATTGAATAAATGGAGAATGTAATGTAAAACATAACCTATCTTTCTAGTTTACCTGAGAACCAGGAATTTCTTTGTGAAAAACTTCTGTTGTTTCTTTAACTAAAGCAGTTAATGCATAATATTCAGTTGAGGATTTTTTAACTCTTTGTTCAATGTCTATATTGATTCCATCCACATATTGCTTTTTAGCCAGACTCAGCTTTTGTTTTATCCAGTCTGTTCGAACAGCAGGTTTTACAATTTTCTTCACAGATATGCTTCCTAAACAACATATAACAATTAGTTGCCACTAAGTTTGCATCACTAAAAGGGATTTTAAAAAGAGATCACCTAGATGTTTGCCATGAAGTTATTCCCATGAGACTAGGACAGTAAATGAGTTTTAGATTACAGCTACATTAATTCAGTTCCATTGCTCTGTAAATGAATAATCTGGAGTTCCTTTTGTGGGGCAAAGCAGATGTAAAAATGATTCAAAATAAAAATAAATAAACTAAATAGTGTTTCTACTACAGCTATAATCAACAATGAAGTTCCAAATAGTAATACTAGCTATTATAGAATCATAGGTCTGGAATGAACCTTGAAGGTTTTCTAGTCCAACCACCTGCTCGAGCCAGAAGAGTTCATGGAGAACATGAACTATCTGAAAACCGATGGCATTCACTATAAACTTGTGATAAATATAACACCATTCTTGAATAATTATTATGGATTATAATTATGCACATGTCCAAGGAATAAAGTTAATTCAGAAGACATTACAGAGGATTTGTACCAACAAACTGCATAAAATGTAATCGTTAGCAATTTATGTTATTCTGAATAAAACATACCTTTTAAAACAACTCTGGATCCTTTTGAATGAGCATAGCACATAAGCTCAGGGTCATAGTCTCCAAAAGTTACCACTGTTGTAATTTGTGTCCAGTCATAAAATGTCCAGGTCTTCCCACCAACATCAAATACAAAGACCTAGAAAGGTATAGCAAAAAATAATCTCTCTTTCCCCTTCTCCCCGGCCCCCAATCTGTTGATTCTTTGGCATTAGAATTAGATCTGGTATGGTAGGTATATTCCTTAATTAATGAATTCCATAATAAACAATCATGATCAAATATGCAACTGTGTTTTTCAATTCATAAAATGTAGAGCGGCAATTTTTAAAATGGATTTAAGTTGCTGTTTAATAATAAAAATTCTAAGATGTGTTTAGTTTGACTTCTTTATTTTTGCCACCATGCTAGAATTTTGTTATAAGAGGCTTTTTCCATGTTATCTGTACACCGCCCTGAGTCCTTCCGGAGAAGGGCGGTATATAAATCTAAATAAATAAATAAATAAGTAACAACTGAGAACAGAATTTCCATTGCTATGCAAGGTGTTGTTAAGCAAGTCACACCCAATTTTATAAATATTTTTGCCAAGATTGTTATGCGAATCACTGCAATTATTAAGTGAATTATGCAACT
This sequence comes from Pareas carinatus, assembly GCA_032468095.1. NCBI lineage: Eukaryota > Metazoa > Chordata > Lepidosauria > Squamata > Pareidae > Pareas > Pareas carinatus. The sequence continues at coordinate 172,543 of JANHFO010003695.1, forward strand.
GTTAAGTGAATCTGACTTCTCCTCTTGACTTGTCAGAAATGAGCGGGGAAGGCTGGAAATGGTGATCACATGACTCCCAGATGCTGCAATCATCGTAAATACAAGGCAGTTGCCCAGTGTCCAAATTTTGATCACATGTTCACCAGGATGCTGTGATGGTTGTAAGTGTGGATTAAGCCATGGTTTTTAGTGTCATTTAGTGTCACTAAATGAATGGTTGTAACTCAAGGGTTGCCGGTAGTAGCAGGTATAAAATGAAGTACTTATATTCCCTGGTAAGTTTTGGAAACTGACCATGTACAAATGAATCCCAAATTAACTATAAAAGCAAACAAATTTCCTGCCATGTTTGTGAAATAATAACAACAAAACCCCCAGTCTGATTTGAAATTGCTTGATGAAAAACAAAAGATTAAGGGTTGGTAAAACTAGCCAGATAAAGACAGGATTTGAAGCTCTTATATAAACTTATTCTCTAATTAGACATCAGAAACAGATGGTTTGTTCAACATTATGGGCTGCTGCCCTGCATTCAGATTGATATTTTGGTTGCATCACATGTAATATCTTGATGCATTCCCCCTTTGAGATGCTGTTTTTTTTATGTTTGTTTTTTAATCTGTTTCTACAGAATGGGTTGGTTTTTTTGTACACCACTCAAGAGTCTCTTTGTGGGAAATGGGCAGCCATATAAACTTGATAGATAGGTATGTATGCCAGTAGGTAGATAGATGACAGGTAGGTAGGCAGGTAGATATTTTAGTTTGAACTACAAAGTGATATACAAGGCTTTATACTGTAGTTGCTGACAGAAGAGCTGATGAACTGTACCCACTCACTGAATACTGAAATATCAGTTTACTATACAGGCAATCCTTGACTTATGGTTGCAATTGGCCCCTCAATTGTACAGTTGTGACTTATATCTGGCATTACAACCTTTTTTGCAGTAGTTACTAAGTGAATGCTACAGTCATTTAGTGAACTCATTGGTCTCTATGGGACATTTTTTGCTAGAAACTGGAACCAAATGCCAGTTTCTTACAAAAATGTTGTAAATCATGGTTGTATGATCGCAGGATGCTGCAAATGCCATACACTTGGGCCAGGTTTTTGACCACCCAAAATGCAGTCACTTTATTGTGGGGGAGGTAGTTGCTGGAAATTTGAATCTGGGTCCTAAGAACCTTTTTTTGAGGGGCCATCGTAACTCTGAACTGTTCCAAGGCTACTTGTTTAAATCAAGGACTATCTGTATATTGGATTGGAAGAATGCCAATCCAACCTCGGTGTTTCCTTTCAGAAAGAAATATAAAACACAACTCAGCGCTGTATGTCTGGAAAGGTTTAAACACAGTAAGGAGTTATATCTCCATTGGAATTACAAAGACATATTGAAATAATATTGAGACCAGGCCAACATTGTTATTCCATAGCCAAACCTGCAACTCTTTTTCAAAGGGCCCAAGCTCAAGTCCGGTCTTGCAAAGATTTTGCTTTGTTGTGGGAAAACATTTAAATCCATTCTTTGCACGAAGAAACCGGCTTGGTAGTTACTTTTTCCCCAACCCCACCCACAACTGCCAAATCACCACCAAATGGCATGAGGGGATGGGCAGGTCGAACTCTGGCACTGTTAAATATATGCACATTTAAGATCAATTCCTAAGTAGGGCTGCAATCAGACCTGCATTTCAAAAATAATTAATTGGAAAATACATTTTCAACCTATAAACTCCTATGCACCACTCTATTTGAAAGTGCTTTCAATACTATTCCCATTTATCTCGGTTTCTCTTTTCACTATGGTCCTTCCTTCAGTTGCTGGCCCGTTTCCCTTGGCAAACCTTTTGGGATGGAATTCCAAAGGAATTCTTCCAGTCTGAACTTGTATTGAGATGCTGTATGACCAGCGCTCGCCTGCCTACCTGTTTGCTAGCCTGTCACTCGCACATACGATAGAGAGATCTGGTCGAACTGCACTCACCTTCCGGCCTAAGCCATCGTGCCTCACCTCTTGTCACGGCAAGAGAAAGGGAACGTCCACTCTGAGCGATTAGCCCCTAATCGGATTAGGAGTTCTCTACTCAGGCTCTCTTCCCTTGCTTATTCCTGCACTGGGGCCTGGCCCCTGTGGCCATCTGGAGGAAATCCAATCCCGGTTGTAAACAACAGCTCAAGCAAGAGAGGAAAGGCGCTTTCCCAAGTCCGGACTAAGCAAGGCTAAGCACCTCCTCGTTGCCGCCGCAAGTCCAACCTCTGAGCCGCGCCTTCCTCCGCCCTTCCTTTCACTTGCTCTTTGCTTAGCACTGTCGCCAAGGCCTGGCAGGCGAGCGAGGAGGGTGGAGGAGGAGGAGGAGGAGGAGGAGGAAGCGGGCGGGGAGCGCAGCACCGACGAGGGAGCAGCAGAATCAAAACAAGCGAGACGCGCCTTTTCCCTGGCTCGCATTGCTTCCGCGGCGAGGCGTCCGTGGACGCGCGCCCGTTTGAGTGTGTGCATGTGTGTGTGTATGTGCGTGCGTGCATGCGACAGGGCCGCGGTGCGTGAGCGAAGGACGAGCGTGCTGCTCCGCCTGACAATGGAGCTGCAATAGGCGGGGGTCGGCGGGGGTAGCAGCAGCGCCGGAGGCAGTGGCAGTGCCCCCGAGAGCCTCCGCCACCGCCGCCTCCTCCTCCTCAGCCTTCCCGCTGCGACCCGCTCCTCCTCCTCCTCCTCCCTTGGCGATGCCGAACCAGAAGAGTAACAAGGGCAAGAAGAACAAGCGCGCTAACAGCAGCGGGGACGAGCAGGAAAATGGAGCCCTGGCCGCGACGGGAGCTGCGGGCGCCGGAGCAGTCCTGGCTGCCGTGGCTGCGGCCGGAGCAAGCGGGCCCGTGGCGGCTGCAGGAGGTGGAGGAGGCTGCGGGGGAGCGGCGGCGGCGGCAGCCACAGGCTCGATTTCGGGCGACTCCAAAAACGGTAGGCAGCAGCGGGACGGGAATGGACGAAGGCGAGCGAGAAAGCAGGCGTGCGGTGTGCAGCCAGGAAACTTCAACGCGCTGCCTCTTTCTCTCTCCCCCCCCCCAACCTTCCCTGCTTTTACCGGATGGGCAGAGCTGGAGGCGCCCTGCTCGCGGTGGAACTGCCGGGCCTTCGATGGCGCAGCAGCCCTAGGATGGGAGAAGCCGAGCGGGCCAAGCATGCAGATGAGCCAGAGGGAAGCGCGGCCCTTCTCTTGCTTGGCCCGAGTTCCGACCGCGAGCGCGTAGGGGCGCGCGGCCTGCCCATCGAGCCCCGTGAGTGGAAGTTCGAGCGCGGGCCGGGCTGAAAAGAACCAGCTTGCTGGCCCACGTGCCCTTTCCACCCTCCCCAAACCCCCCATCCACAGGGTTGTGCGGGGACAGAGTGGCTCCAAAGTCGGGCTGCTCAGGCACGCGTCGCCAAAGGTTGCTGTTGCAGTATAAGAAGAGCTTGTGGCTTCTGTGCCTTCTGACGGGTTTCCTCCCCTCCCTTTCCCCGCCCCCGCCATAAGCTAATTTCTGGGGAACTGAAACTTGTTTTTATGCCGCGTCCAAAAAGCGAACCGGTGAGGTTATCCTGAATGGACGCATATCTCTCTCTCCCCCCCCTTCAAAATGACAGTTGTCATTAAAAGACGGACAGGAGGAGAAAAAGCCCATGCTGTTGTACTGTACATAAAAGTGAAACAAAGGTGGAGAAAACGGCACGGAAGTACCACCCCTCCCCACCCCAGCTAAACTATGTATCTATTAACTTTCGTGTTAACACAGCGAGCATATTTGGATTGAAGTAAAGTTGGAGTCTCGGTAGTCAGCTGGGCAGGAAGTGTCATATGTTGCAAGCCTCTTTTCACTACTGCGAAGAGATGAGCCCTGTGCATGGGGCATGGCTTCTGGTGTTTCCCCACACTGAATCGCCCCATCCTTCTGAAATTGCTCCCCAAGTGCATGCTCAGCAGCCCTTCAGGTCCCACACAATTGTGAGCTTAAGGTCATTTCGGAATGATCCCTCAGCTTTATTCTGATATCAGAGCTATAATGGCTAGACATTTCTCTCTCTCCCTTTTTTAAAGACAGAACAGACTGCTGATGAAAGACTTCTATATTTGCCACAGGGTAGTTTGCACGGTAGCAGAGTTTAGCTGCAGCTGTGCCATCATCTCACTCTATCAACCTGCCTACCACCTAAAATAAAGTGAAACGAAATTATTGTCCTCTCTGCCTTTCATGCTCTCCTCTGAAATAAGTTAGAGAACGAGGGGAAAAAATCCTATTCATTTTATGAGCCTTTCAAATGCTTTAGCTTCCCAGTGGTCTTTTTCTCAGTTTTGTGAGCGCAGAATGTAAGTACCCAGTGTTAAAAAAATTGGTATGTCTGAAACATTTCCTTATTTTCTTTTGGTAGCTGCCAGGTTAGTTTTGTGTGTTGGTTTTATAAGAACACAAGAACAAAGCTTGCTTTTTTGGGGGGGCTTTGTATTTGAAAAACATTTTGAAAAATTTTCACTAGAGTACTCTTATTTTGGTTCTAGTTCTTGCTGGAATTTACAAAATGCTGTAAATACTTCTGCAAATAATGATCTCTAAAATTTTTGAAATAATATGTCTGCATATGACAATGAAATAGAGGAGATGCATCTGAAAACAGTCTCCTGTTCATAGCAAAACAAAATTTAAATTCCGCAGTCTCCTAGGAATAGCTTCCGGCACAATGCCTGCTAGTGATGAAATATAGCAATCTGATATTTTGTACTAAATTTAGGACACATGCTGATCTTCAGCACATTTGGATGTGATCTAATAATGTATGGATAACTATTATTATATCTTAGTAAGGATATATTCCCAGACATTGGCACCTTATTTGTTAACTGACAAAAGCATAAAAAGAGGGTTTAAAATATTAAATCTCTATATACTGTTAAATCTTTAAAAATCAGAGAGACTCAGGAATTCTTGGCTAATCCTCAGGCAATTGCTGTCCATAGCAGCTGGTCAAACTCTTAAAGTTTGAAAGATGTTATTGTAACAACTTTTATATAACTGGAACTACTTCTGTTTAATTTTGTAAGTAATTTTATAGAAAAAATATATACTGAAATAGAGCTAACATGCCTTTGGAAGATACACGAAAGTCATTAAAATACTTGTGTGACCCTTGTAGACTCTTGGTGAAATCCTGAGAATTCTAGCTTGTATTCTCCAAGAAGCTGATACATTTCACAATAGACAAAATATAAATAAAAATATTGTCATGAAAATATTTGAAATGGAAACATGTTAAAAATAAATCAGGATGAGATCCAATCCATTTGTTTTTCCAAATATCTTGATCTCAAAGACCATGACTCAGAATGTCAAGGAAATTACTATATTTTTCTAGAACAGACTTCTATTTTAAAAATTGGTTTGTGATTTGGTAGAAACTTTTTTAGTAAAAAATGTGCCTTTTTAGTATTAAGAATTGCATTTACAGAGGAAATGGGAAAGAATAGCCTAGCTGTAGATCTAAAACCTGATTAGTGGAGAGCTAATGGGTACTGGATCAAAATGACTATAAAATATATCATGTTTAACTACTTGAGAGAGGGTTGAAAGTAAGAATACATAGCAAGTACACCAAGTTTGAAATAAGAATTTCAGTACATAAGCCTATTTAATTGATGAGATGTGTGATAAATCAGTGTTATTATTTTGCTTAATGTTGCTGTACCAAATATTTAGCTTTTCCTGAAATACATTACTTATGATTTCTGTAAGAATATATTGTATGATGAATGCTTCTTAAACCTAGGGATTTATTGGTAGGAGTTTATTTTTTTAAGAGTAATTTTTAATTTACAAGAATAATTAATTTTATGTATTTAAGTGAACATAGTTCTAAAAACTCATAACTTGTCGCTGAGGTAACTTATGGAGAATGAAGTTACACAGTAGTGTGATTTAATTTCTTTATTTGGAAATTATAATTTTATAGTTTTAGTTCAAATCTAATTTATATGTGCAGCTACCTGCATATTGTAAAATCCTATTACTTAGGATGATTATAATCTCTTAATTTTTCCTTCCCAACCCACTTTTCCATAAGCTCTGTTGCATATGAAAAGCTTGTACAATATGTCATCTAAGAGAGATTTGCATGCTGCTTCTTTTTGAATTGCATTACTTGTAAAGAGACAGTATCTGAAAGAAAATGACATGTACTTCAGTGAACAACAGTGTCCATGACAATAATTTGTTCAAAATAATTTTTGAAGCATACATAAGCATATTAACTAAATATTTGCATATGGTTCAAAAGTAGTACAGGTCTTTGAGATGGATGCATCAGCATATTCAGATTAGTACTTAAAGATATATTGGAGCAAGGTGAGCATGTGAAGACTTGCTAATTCTTTCATCAGAATCCTTTCATAATATTGCAATATGGAAAATATCCAAATAAGTAAAGTTTGCCTCTCTTTTTGGTGAAAAAACACAAACCCACAAGATTTGACTGTATAAATTACATAATAATATGCTTTCAATGTTCATTCTGTTATTTGATTTTATTATGAAAATTGATACATGATTTTATCACAAACTTTAATATAAAGGAAATTTCCAAGTTATGTAAGTGTTGACTTATGTAACTCTGGCATTATGCAAATCGGTGCGACCATCAGATTATGTACATTACTAGAATAGCATGTAATCTCATGTGCAAAAATTATTTTGTGTTACTATTAAGACAAATTGAAGACGTATTGCTAATTTCATGATATTGAAATCAGAACAATGTACTTTCAGTTTAGCCACAAAATTATTTCTGCACAGTGGAGTGATTCAGTTTAAGAATGTTGTGCTTTTTCTTGGTACAGATTGACCTTGGCATTTCAGAAGTGAGTTATACATTTCCTGATATATATTATAGAGAACAGGAAGTTGGTTGAATTGCATTTCCACCCTTTGTAAAATAGGCTTGGAAAGCTGTTCTAGACATTAGGACCAACATTGGAATGATTTTCTAGGATACGTGGCATAAATTGTGCCCACAGAGGCTTTGCCTGGCTAGCAGAACCCCTCTAAAAGTAACTACCAATTTTGCAATTGTTTGCTTGTCAGAAGAAGAAAATTATTGCTGTTTATGCTTGCATGTAAACCTACCTACTGACAAGTTGAAAATAGAATTTTTAACCAAAATGCCATGAAAAACGTGCCACCTAAGTGAGCCGTTGAAATTTTTGTAAGTTTTAATTTTCATAATTGGATAATCCACATGGCACATTTTCCATAGTATTTTGGTTAAAAATTTAAGAGTTTATCTGCCAATGGGCTTATATTTGAAGATGAACGGACTATACAGGCTATTATGACTACAATTGAGTCCAAAATTTTTGTCACTAAATGACACATTTGTTCAGTGAGTTTTGTCCCATTTTAGGACTTTTCTTGCCACAGTTGTTAAATGAACCACTGCGGTTGTTAAGTTAGTAACACGGTTGTTACTTGAATCTGGTTTTCCCATTAACTTTGTTTGTCAGAAGATTGCAAAAGGTGATCACATGACTTTGGGACACTGCAGCTGTCATAAATATGAGTCAGTTGCCTAGTGTCTGAATTTGATCACGAGATCATGGGAATGCTGCAATGGTCATAAGTATTTTTTTTGTAACTTTGAACGGTCACTAAATGAACTGTTGTAACTTGCGAACTACCTGTAGAGGTTCTTCAAAACAGATGAGAGAAAAACTTACCATACGTATTTGCCGATAAGGCCATAAGCCAAACTCAATTTTTGAATGTATTTTGACACCTAAAATTATTGACTTATCCACAAGTATATATGATAAATACATATGAAATAATCACTATTGTTTTAATTAATTTAAATATAAATTTTAGTTACTGACTCGATTTGAAATGTAGCCTCAAGCCTACCTACCAAATGTGAATAACAGACATTCTCTTGCTTATTTATCTGTTTGGTGTTTGTGAAAAAGTACAGTAGATTAAAATGAGTGAGACTACATTATATTTAGGTGGTGCACAGAATTACCTAATAACTTGTGAGGATGAGAATGAATTTGTGAAGCTGAGGTAAGGAAAGGCAAAGGTTGAAGGCACAACTACCTTATGTTGTGCATTGCCAGTATATACATTCAGCAACCTAAATTTTGATATGGGTTTCATAAAGAGAGAGTTTAATGTAGCAGCTGAATTGGATACATTTGTTGTTTGTTTATTTCTTTATTGAATGTTTGGTCTGCCAAATTCCAAATGACTCGAATTGGCTTCACAAATTAAAAGAAATAAAACTGAATAAAAACAACCAGTATCTGAAAGACAACATAACTTTTTATCATATTACTGCTGATTCAAAGAGGGCTCACTCAGCTCATAAACCAAGGCCTTAAGAGAAAACGAAACTTTTAAAGATTCGGGAGAAGGGCGGGGTATAAATAAAATTTTATTATTTATTTTATTATTATTAAAATGTCCATCTGGCTGGGTGCTATTTTAAAGAGTAAGTGCTGTGTCAGAGAAGTTCTACTTTCTGGTTCCCATTATATGGTATTGCCTAATTGATGGGATCTGAAGCAAACTGACTATGTTAGAATACATAGTGCGACAGTGCAGAAAGCAGATGATCCTTCAAATTGCTGGGCCCTGTGCCAAGTAGGAATTTACGGATAATAACCAGCACCTTAAATTGTACCTAGAAGCCATCCGGCAAACCAAGCAACATCTAGCAGCCACATTACATTGGCATAACAATGGTTATCGATCAATGTTTGTGCTAACTTCTGGACCAGCTGTAACTTCTGAGTGATCTTAAGCACAGTCTGGTCTAAAGCTTATTGGAACAGCCTACTGTTAAGGTGACCAAAGCATGACTGACCATGTGGTGGTGGGGGGCCTTCAATCCAGAAATAGGTACAACTGGGACAAAAGTTTAGCTCTGCAAGGGCGTCTCTAGCTACAGCTAGGAACTACTGTGATCAAAGAGGAGTTGATGCCAAAGGAGACCACTGTTCCTCAGGTAGCCGGTTGTGAAGCTCTTCTGGTGAAGT
>JANHFO010003695.1:185247-199905 GCA_032468095.1 Pareas carinatus
AGAAGGTTTATCATTTGCTACCTCTTAAGTCAACCAGGGTAGAGAGATTTAATTGGAAAGTAAAGAGACGCAGCCCTTCTTTGCAATAGGATTGTGGGTGGAGGATTTAGAAGCCTCTTCAAGGGATCCGCAAAGTGCCCAATTCACCAGTTGCCTGACTGCACTGCCAACAATTGAGGAACCTTCTAATCATATGCAAACACTCCTGGAGTTAAAAAGAAAGAAAGAGGGAAGTGTGCAGTTTGAAATGTTTATTTCTTTTAGTTAATTTCTTCAGGCTAGATATTCCTCCTGATAATGGATATTGGAAGCGCTAATTCTTGACTTTAGGTTTTTTCCAGAGAAATGTATTAATAATTCTCTTATTACCAAACCCCAAATAGAAGATTTGTTATTGTGCTGGTATTTAAGTGTTCCATAGATTTGTGATAAGAAAGAGAAAGTTGCAGGAATGGACAGAAAGTGTGAATGATTGCAAATTACCTGCCTTTAAAAATGGGGCTGTAATGTCTAAGCAGGGTTTCCATTTTCCCCCCACTTCTCTGTCTAGTTACTTCTTCCCTGCATCTTATCTTAATTCATTTTCCATCCTTTCCCCTTTCTGTGAAACTACTTTTTCCCTTTCACATTTCCATGCTGTTTTTTCTCCTTTTCTTTCCTATTTTAACTGTTCTGTTGAAAGAAAGGAAGCTTATACATTGTATATTCCTTTTTGTGAATAGCTTATGCATGAGAGAGCAGATGAGAATCTGTTAATTCTATAAATGGGATACCTTATTTCACAAGCAATTAATTTTAATCATTAAAATAGGTAGTTGTCTGGCTAAACATGTTAAATCTGAATGGCATATTTTAATCATTCTAAGGGGTTTAAATACCTTAATTCATCTGGCTAGCTTTCTAAAGGATAAAATGCAAGCATTGTATTCTTGCAATTTTTAATAAAAAGAATCATAATCGTCCATTTAATTACAGATAAATTTTTATGTGTGTAGCTGCTAATGCAAAGCATTTATTGCTTCAAGTTGGAGAATGGTTGTCCAAAGTGGTATTTTGGAAGAAAAACTCATTTTAGACATAAATGTTCTTCATTTGATCATTGTTTCACATTGACTCAGAGTATCTGAATATAAAATAAAATTTTTATTTTGCTTGGTTGACTTCACTGATGGCAGTTCACTTTGATTAACTCAAATAACTCGATTGTGAGTCAGTATCGTTTGATCTTAATATACAATTCTATTCCAGTTATAATATATAAATGACATTATTATATAATGATCCAGTCTCTGTCAGTATTCCAGTTATTCTCAAGTAAGACTTTATTCTTACACCACTGTTTTTAAAATATTTTTATTAATGACTGTTTCAATGTGGAGAGGATCATCTTTATTTCAAGTGAAAAACATGAAAATAGGGTTTATTGTTATTTTGGATTTACATGCCTCACAATAATTTGTGTTGGCGATTATTGGTAATTATGTTATGGAAGTCACTAGTAATTAAGTATGAAAAAAGAAAATATGGGACTTACAGTCAAAACATTACAAGTATACGTGAATAATTAATTCTGATTTTATTGCTTTGGTCGTCACATATTATTACCAGAAATCTGTGCTTTCTTAAAATGGTTGCTGTAGAATTTCAAGTGTTTTTGTTTTGGGGTTGGGTGAATTGGTTATGCTTCCAAATGTTAGGGCTAAAAGGTTAGCCCAATTTATAGCCTAATTTGTATCATTCTCTCTAATAATATCTCTTTCTCCATATCAGAAGTTTTAAATTCCTGAAAGCTAACCTACTAAGGCTTTGGAGTTAAAAATCTTTGTTAATCAAAAGGTGTATTTCTCTACCATAACACTTATTGAAGTTCTTCAAATATATCAAAGACTATTTGAATTTCTGATTCTGAAATAGTGTTTTTTTAAGAATGCAGTTTTGAAATACGTTTACATGTTGGCAGACTTGCCTTAAATAAATCCAGATTAATATTCATTGAGCCATCCACATCACAACCTAATTTAATAAATTCTTCATAGTATACAATATTAATACTAAATTAATGTTACATGTAGGTAATTTTTGACTTAATACTGAAAAATACCACAAACCTGCAACTGTAGGCAGTCCTCAACTTACAACAGTTTGTTTAGTGACTGTTCAAAGTTGAGACAGCATTGAAAAAAGTGACTTATGACCATTTTTCACACTTATGATCATTGCAGCATTCCTGTGGTCATGTGATTTACATTCGGATGCTTGACAATTGGTTCATATTTATGACGGCCGCAGTGTCCCGGGGTCATGTGACCATGTTTTGCGACCTTCTGACAAACAAAGTCAATGGAGAAGCCAGATTCAATTAACAACTGTGTTACTAATTTAGCAACTGCAATGATTCACTTAACAGATGTGGCAAGGAAAGTTGTAAAATGGGACAAAACTCACTTAACAAATTTGTCACTTAGCAACATAAATTATAGGCTCAATTGTGGTCGTAAGTCGAGGACTACCTATCCTAGAAATAAGTGCAAGTCTCTACTGTTTATTGTCATAAAAACACATATCTAGGCAATAATATGTTAAATACTTTAGTGCTGTTAAATAAAAGTAGTCATATATATATTCTAGTTATGATTTGTTCTGAAAATGTTGTAGTATGATGTCTGATTCATTTTGTAAGTAATAAACTAAACAAATAAACAGATGTCATAATTCCAAACTTTGTTTTTAAACAAAATGATATGTCTTGGTGTCTTCTGGAGGTGTTTTGAACAATTAAATAAAGGCTCAATCCATAGCCTTAATCTGCTCATTTATAAAAGAAAATAGTGGCGTATGAACTTATGTGCTTAGAACTCCTGGATTATAGTTTAGCATAGCTCTTTTATATACTAAAACGCTAAAATAAAGATTGCAAGTATAACTACTTTGAATCATACAGTTCATCTGTCTATCTCTTCTGCATTCCACAGAAGCAACTTGTGCTACGCCATTGTTATGTAGCTTTGGACGGTCCGTTGACCTAGAAAAAGATGACTACCAGAAAGTTGCCTGCAACAACGAGCATTGTCCCTACAGCACGTGGATGCATCTTCAGTGTTTTTACGAATGGGAGAGCAGCATTTTGGCTCAATTCAATTGCATTGGAAGAGCAAGGAGTTGGAACGAGAAACAATGCCGGCAAAATATGTGGACCAAGAAAGGATATGATCTTGCCTTCCGTTTTTGTTCATGTCGATGTGGGCAAGGCCATTTAAAAAAAGACACAGATTGGTACCAAGTAAAACGAATGCAAGATGAAAAGAAGAAAAAATCCGGATCTGAAAGAAGCAGTGGTAGATCAACATCAGAGTCTTCAGAAGATCTTAAAAAGTGCAGGTCTGTTAACAAACCACAGAAAGGCTTAAACCATGATCTCCAGCGAAGGCATTCAATGGACAGGCAAAACTCTCAAGAGAAAGGCACTGCTAGCAGTAGCTATGCAGTCCGTTCACCCTGTGGTTCTCCTGGGCAGTCGCCCCCCGCTGGTTACTCTGTTCTTGCCCCCACCCATTTCAGTGGCCCCCGCTCTTCACGATACTTAGGAGAATTTTTGAAGAACGCCATTCATTTAGAACCTCATAGAAAGAGCATGGTCAATAGTGGTATGTTTAGGAATGCTCACTTTGATTATGGGACATCTGGGTTACAAGCACATAGAGCAGGACATTTTGATGCTCCAGTACAATTTTTGAGAAGGCTTGATCTATCAGAACTCCTCGCTCACATACCTAGGCATAAATTGAACACTTTCCATGTCCGTATGGAGGATGACGCCCAAGTGGGTCAAGGAGAAGATTTACGGAAATTCATTCTTGCAGCACTCAGTGCCAGTCATCGAAATGTTGTCAACTGTGCATTATGCCACAGAGCATTGCCTGTATTTGAACAGTTTCCACTGGTGGATGGAACCTTGTTTCTTAGCCCATCAAGACATGATGAAATTGAGTATGATGTTCCCTGTCACCTTCAAGGTACAGGTTGCTTTTATTTTTTTGTTTCATTTGTTTACTTATTTATTAAATGTATTGGCCATTTCTTAAATGGTGTAACTGAAGTCTATAATTCCTATTATAATATCTTACATTTTTGGAAGGCAGTCTACACTAGCCTTTTCTATCCTGTGCATTATTCCCAAGCATGTGGATTTCAGTTTCCTGAATTTCCAGCCAGCTAGGCTATTGCTTAAACATGCTTGCATGGAAATATTCATATAATGTGAGGATGCTGAGATTGATGAAAGCTGGGAACAATCGGGCATAATAAAAGCTTAATAAAATTTCAGCTGTCACTTTTATGTGAAACCAGTTTGGCAGAAGAAATACACTTTTAGCAAAGAAATAGTATAAAAATGTGCTGTAGGTAATTAAACTTGTTTTCTTTTTATCAGCTGCCCACATCTTTCTGGTCCACAATGTACTTATATTTACAGGCATACCTTTGGAACTTAAGCAGAAAAAGAATTGCTGGAGGATTTTCTTTGTATTTCTTTAGTATTCTAATGATCTTTTGCATTTGCTTACAAGAAACATATTTTGGATTTTAGATTAATGTGTTTGGATAGAAGAGGTAGTCCTTGATTTACAACAGTTTGCTTGGTGACTGTTCAACAGCACTGAAATTAGTGGCTTACAACTGGTCCTTACAGTTATGACTGTCACACCATCTCTAGGATCATGTGATCAAAATTTGGGCACTTGGCAACTGGCATGTATTTACTTACAGTTGCAGTGTGTCAGGATCATACGATTGCTATTTGCATACTCTCCAGCCAACATCTCACTACACTAAACGAATGGTTGTAAGTTGAGGACTGTAATACTACTTTTACAACATTGAAGCTTGATTTTAGGAAGTCTTCTGATAAAGACGTTTATAGAGACAAAAGCAAGTATTATGATTAGAAACATCTCTTAAGATTATTGATATATTCTGAGCTTAGATGAGATGAATTAAGAGAATTGCTGCATAAATTAGATCATTAAAAGTAATAATAAAATTCATTTGATAAAATAAATAGACAAATAGATAAAACACAGTCCATCACTATGACTTATTCTTGTAAAGCAAATCCAGAGTCCCTGTGCAACCCATCAGAAGATGAACGAGGCAAGATTGTTGGTGGGTTCACATTGAATGAGCTGATTGCCTGATAAGCCATGAATCAAGAGAGTTCAATTTCAATTTCCTCTTTTGCTGTCTGCATTGGGCATGATTGCTGAAAGCTGAAAGCATAAGTTGCTATTGTAAGATGGTAAAACACAAAACTGTACACTAAGCCTCCACAATTTAGACATGCAGATCCTCTTCCAAAACCCAGCCTTGCTTTTATTTTGCAACATATAGAATCCCACAATATTAAGATTGCTCATCCTTTGCATTTAATGGTTTGAAAACTCCTGTTGCTAGGAGTACTTATGCATCTCAATATGCCAAAAACCATACACATTAGAATTTAGCATAGTATGTACATCTTCTCTGTATTTGCCCATCGCAGCAAGTCACAGCAATACTTCCAGGACCACACTGTCTTTGAGATTTTCTTTTTCAAATGAACTGTGTTTTAAATAATTGTATTTTATTTATTTTAGGGTTTCTGTGGTTGATGTCTGCATTGTTACCCTTTTTACTTAATAGTTTTAAAAGTCTATTTTGTTTATTGCTCTGGGCGAAGAACAGTAATAATATGAATTGTAGCCCAAATTGCATAATTGGCTATTTAACTGTATAAGGTTTAATTTATGTTTTGTTCTGTGTTGGCAATAAATCATCAAAACAAATGCTGAGTTCTAAAATAAGCCTATTTTGTAGCTTAGAAGCAGTATTTTTTTAAAAGAAAAGTCAGAAGAAAACCCCTTAAAAGCAATGCATAGTCATAGTTTAGTTATAATGAGCATGAAAAATGCTGACTGGCATGATTGCACTTATTCATTGCTGAGATATATGGTAACTACAAATGTACAAGTGTGCAAATATGCAAATAATGTGCATTGTTTTTACATATTTTCTTGTTATCAGCTGTTGATTTGCCGTAGCCAATGTATTAGAGTCAAAACATTGTGTTTTACATTTCTTGATGTCATTTCAGAATTTTCAGTGAAACATATATTTCTGCTTAGAGTTTTCCTTAAAAAGGTATTCCAAACAGTCAAGAATACATAAGTCAGTTGTTCTGTTCTGATTGTGGACAAATTATCCTTATGGAAATGTTCAGACCAATATTTAATTATACTTATGCAATTCATTCAATAAGCAGTTTTACAATTGATATTACATTTTTCCTTCTGGCAACTATGTGAGCTGTTTTGATACTTACGTAGTTGCCAATAAAACCATACCAACTCTTGTAGATTTTTTATAGTATTACGTTGAATACAACCAAGTTAGTGATATTGTATATTTACTAAAAGGTAAAGTAAAGGTTCCCCCCGTATGTGTGTGCTAGTCGGTCCGACTCTAGGGGCGGTGGTCATCTCCGTTTCTAAGCCGAAGAGCCAATGTTGTCCGAAGACGTCCCCGTGGTCATGTGGCCGACATGACTGAACACCTAAGGCACACATAGAGCACTGTTACCTTCCTACCAAAGTGGTCCCTATTTTTCTACTTGCATTTTTACATGCTTTCAAACGCCTAGGTTGGCAGAAGCTGGGGCGAGTAACAGGAGCTCACCCCATTACGCAGCACTAGGTAGTCGAACTGCTGACCTTCTGATCGACAAGCTCAGCATCTTGACTGCTAAGCCACCGTGCCCCCTTATATTTATTAGAAATGCCTTTTAAACTCTTTTGAAAGACAGAATTTATAAACAGTGCACCAGCAGTTGTATTTACAATAGTCCTTGCCTTACTTGGATTAGAATTTCTGTTGTTAAACAAGGAAGTTCTTAAGTGAGTTGTGCACAATTTTATGATCTTTTGTGCCACGATTGTTAAGTGACTCACTTAACAGTTGTTAAGTGAATCTGGCTTCCTTCATTAATTGCAGGTGGTGATCTAATGACCCCTAAACACTGCAGTTTTCAAAAATACACCCACATTTTGATCATGTGACCATTGGGATACTAAGTGTGAGGACCAGTCATAAGTCACTTTTTTCAGTGCTAAATGAATGACTGTAAATCTGTATTTCCTGTCTTTCATTTTATCATCCTGAGGTTGCTTGATTATAGATATTGGGACTTCTGGGTATTTATAGGCTTTAGTTCCCAAATGCACATTCTTAAAGAATCCTTTAAAAATTCCATTTCAGCATAATGCAATGCTACCCGATCTGAACTGCAAAAATCTGGGAAATAGAATTGGAATGTTACCCCTGTTTGTTTTCATCTACCCTGTTTCCCCGAAAATAAGTCTTAACCAGAAAATAAGTCCTAGCATGATTTTTCAGGATGCTCCTAATATAAGCCCTAGCCCCAGAATAAACCCTGGTTAAGATCATCAGCAAGATGGACGCATTCAGTACAGTGTTTTCCCGAAAATAAGTTCTAATGTGTCTTTTGGAGCAAAAATTAATATAAGACCTGATCTTATTTTGAGGGAAACAGCGTAGTGGTAATGTGATTGCTTGCTATCCAGATCTGGCAGCCAGTACGAATTTAAAGAAGCCATTTTGATTCCTCTTAAACCTATGAAATTAAATTTAAAAGCAAAATAATGTGACTTGAGAAAATTTCACAAAATAATTACAAATACTTTATATATACAAATCTATAAATATCTAAATTTGCTTATATACAAATAAGGAAGGGGGGGAAGTCTGAAAAATTGTTTCTCAGCTTATCTAGCAGGGAAAGAAGTAAACATTGCAGGAGTGGGAATAGACGTTCGTCTGGAATATACTGTAGTCATGCTAAATGGTTATTACAGGTAGGTGGTTTCAGCTGTTGAGCAGAAGAGAGTAATATCTAATTCCCCTATCAGGTGCTTACAAATCATAGTTTGAAGAATACTGAAATACTATAGGTTCACATTACATTGTCCCTTCCATGTGATTCCTGCCTCCATTCCATACCTGGTAATTTCTATAGCTCCCTTGATTCAGATGTCACATGAAACTTGGTTGAGCATAAACCTGGGTTAATGGACAAGAAGTTTAAATAGTTTTGAAAATTAGCTTGGAGGTTAGTATTTACTATTGCTTACTCAATAAACATAATTACTGTCAGTTCAAAATGGATGAGATGATTTATAAACGAGAAGAGAGGAAAGGATAATGAGCTTGTTGTTAGTCATCCTATAAGGATTAGAATAATATGTTTGGGTTCACACAAGATTAAGCTAAAACCAAACCAAACATACAATACACCTATACATTTGGATATTTTATTAATCCAGTGGGTTTGTAAACTTTGACATAAGCTATGAACTGTGATTTAGTCAAAAAATAACTAAGCAAACTATGGTTTAGCACCATAGAAGATCCAGGTAAGTACCTAAATTGAGCCAGTCACGATCCATCTCTGACAGGACAGTTATTTCACATTTTCTGGTATTTTTCCAGGTGAAAAGCTACATGAAATGAGGAGCTTTCTCTAAACAAATATGTAGGAACTTATATATTTCCATAATGTTTATTATGAGTTAAGCACAATTGCTATAGGTATAATTCTACCTTCCTGCTTTCACACTGGAATCTTTTCTATATGCATTGTGCAAATGTATTCATGTAACAGTTTGAACTCTTTTCTGAAACTGAGTTAGCAAGGACTTTGTGATTTGAAAAAGCCTGCATTTCCTGTCGAGAAGAATCTGTTTTTCCTTACTTCTCTGCATAAAGAATTTGTGTAATGTATTCATTTGGCAAAGGAAAGGATAATCATATATGACTTTTGTTCACATGTATAAACACTGTAGACATTTATGAAATAACTGGAAGGAAATTAAATATATGGAGATGCTTAATTAACTTGTGGGTTCTACTTTTCCTTTGCACATGAAGCAAAAATCTAATAATGAATTTGCAACAGCATAAGACCCATCCCCCTTCTGAAGCATGTGACATGCAGCTGAGAGTAACTGTAATACAATAGTAATTCTCTAAAGTTATTTGTTAAGCTTCTTAGTTGAACTGAAAATTGGAATGCTTGTCTTGTTCATTCTGATGTGACAAATGAGCTACTCATACTGATCATGTGCTAGTTTTAGTATAGTTGATTTGTAGTTTAATTAAAAATCAAATTTGAATTATTAAAGACTAAAAGTTACAACTTAAACTCCAACAGGCCTCTAAAAGCTAATTAATATCGATTGACCGTGGACTGTCAGCATTAGATTAAACTAGTAATGAAAGAATAATTTTCATTTAAAGTTAGGAATGCAATTCTGAATAAAATAGACTTTCCTCTTTAATGATATTTGGACAGAAGATGGCTAGAAACATAATGATTGCTGAAGGCATGATTTGTTTCTTGCATTTTCTAGTTAAAATGCCATTCACAATTCTGTTAATGTGTTAATTCTGTGATATATTTGATATAATCTGTTTTTAAAACTCTTATCTCTACAGGAAGGCTTATGCACCTATATGCTGTTTGTGTAGACTGTTTAGAAGGGGTTCATAAAATTATCTGCATAAAGTGCAAATCTCGGTGGGATGGAAGCTGGCACCAGCTGGGAACCATGTATACTTATGACATTCTAGCAGCTTCCCCTTGTTGTCAGGTTAGTATTATGAAAGAGTTCATATTTTAGTAAGTTAACTTCCGTGGTCTTAGCAAGTCTCCGGGATATAGAGATAGCTGTCTAGACACTATTTCATAGACCCATTCACAGTGATGAGGATAAGCCCATGTGGCTGTCACAACACTGCAGCTAATGATTACAAAGGATTTATGCGTATGTTATCTGTGTCCTGTACATCTTCATTAAAGAGCATGTGAAGTGGAATTGAATAGTACACATAGAGAAGATAGCACTTTAATTATCTCTATGTGCAGTGAGATAAGGTGAAACCTGGTGGTGCAATGCTGTTCCATCTCCTGGAAATGCCCCCCAAGAGGCAGTTTCAATACTTCAGGGTCATATTGGCCAGATATTAAGATAAAATGCATAAAAAGCATCAAATCCTCCTAGATGTAATCCTTGCCTTCCAATTTGTCTGATATACTGTATCTAGAGATGAAATGTATGCATAAAATGTAGAGACTTTAAAATGAAATCCTCTCTAGGTAACTGATTCATTTTTTTTAATCTACGAAGAAACTCATTAATAGCTGATTTCTGCAGACACAAGAGATTGATGTTACACACTTTATTTTTTGGGCAACCTTTTCCAAGTACAAACTGTAGTAAGAATTGACCCATCAGCCTAATTGCAAGGCGTATTCAGTAGGAATAAAACAAACAGAGGCGTGATACGGTTTGGTGGACAATGGAAGTCAATTATGAGATTTTTGAAATACTTTTCTCTGTCTGTCTCTCCCCTATTACAGGCTCGGCTGAACTGTAAACACTGTGGGAAACCTGTTATAGATGTACGTATTGGAATGCAGTATTTCTCAGAATACAGCAACGTTCAGCAGTGTCCACACTGTGGAAACTTGGACTATCATTTTGTGAAGCCATTTTCCTCATTTAAAGTTCTGGAGGCTTATTGACAAAAGCTTTGCCATAGTAATAGATATTTTATGAGTATTGTTCCATTTATTTTACATATCTTTTATAAGATCTGCTCTGTGAAGGGGAGGGGGGCTTTTTTCTAATTGAAAGGAAGTGCAGCAGCTTTGCGTGATTGTGTACATATGTTCCTGTGTAGATGTGTGTCATTCAGACAGAGGTCCTCTTGCCATGATTTCAGTGAAGGTTGGAGGTGCATCATCTTTTTTTCTCTCTCTCTAAATATATCCTAGCTCTTTTCCAGATGTGTTGGGATTACACTGCTTGGGTATTCTGGTAAAAAACCCTCCATCACATCTGGGAAGTTGTCTACATTCATTCACTTTGGAGGGAAAATTCCATTCTATTTCTTCCCTTGTTACATGAAACAGAGTGATTTCAAGATATGGAAAAGTTGTAGGTTGAAGAGATGAACAGATTTTCATATATGTGAAGAAGATCTATCCAAATGAAGGGTGAAATCCAGCATCATGGGAGTAGAGTTCTGTTTATATGATAAGGTGGTGCCTACAGCCTTCTAGTGTGCCCTGAGAATCCGTTCTGAAGGATGGGAAACTCTTATCAGATTTTGAAGATGTTGGGGGCATAGAAAATGGGTCCATGCTTAGCAGCACTACTACTGCCATGTCCCATGCACTCTAATATATTTCAAGGTCTAATATAACATATGGAAGAGGCAGGGGAGGTGCCACAGGATCACAAATTGTTATAACCACTCCGTTGCTTAATGTTAATCCACAGACTTCAAGTTTGTATGCAGATCCTAGCTTTACATTTTACATGAACTAAGAAAGGATGCTGGTGAATTGTACAGCCAGCTTTTAAGAGTAATTTCCTTGTGTGTGCCTCTGTCCGATGGTAATCTTCATATTTTGCTCCATGATGAATTTACATCATTCCTGGAAGCAAAATTAGGACTTGATAATATTAGTAGTGCTGATTAATACAGTCTGAGGCTCTGTTTGTTGAGATGAACTTAACCATTGACAAATGAATGTAATACTATGTCAGAAAATGCACTGTTTAAAACTGTTTTATTTTTGCATAGTGTCTTCCTGGGATATATATTTGATAATCATAATCACTCTCACTGACAGATCATACTGTTTCCACTAACATTGTAATTCAAACAGTCAGGGAAATTTCTACAAAAGAACCAGCTTGCAATTTTAATAAGTTGTGCTATTTCAGCTTTTCTCAATCATTTTAAAGTTACCTTAGGGTGCTCAGTAGTACTGCAAAACTCATCACAAAAACTGTTATCAAGAGAGGTATCTGCAACCTGAGTTGCAGATTTTTTTCATTGTGATTAACCCTTGTCTCTTGATGCAGTTATAGTAAAGGATGTTCAAACTAAATGAAGGATGGTAGATTAGTGTGCCTACCTGTGAATTCATTTCCCCATATATTTAATAATTTACAGTATTTCAAAAGTGTTCTCTAAAACTGAATGGTATTTATAGAACAGTTTTTATTAGTTGTTCACATATCTGGAAATATTTCTGCAGAAATACTCCCAAGATTATGTGTGTGGATATGAGCTCTTGTATAATAATTAGACAAGAATCAACTAAAAGACTTTAGCATATTTAAGGTTCATGCAAGGGTTGAAGGTTCCAAAGAGCTGCTAAAGATCTTAGTAATGAGTTACACTGTCTTGTTGAATAATAGAACTCAATATTTTGAACCTCCATGCTGTTTCGATTACATGTTATCATGTGAGGAGCATTGTGCCCTGTGACTTGTGGAATTCACTATATGTCTTTTGAATTCTAGCTTGAATTACGTCGTATTGAAACAGGTTAAACCCACTTTTTGGTACCTATTTTGAAATCACACTTTTACTTCATTTTTAAAACTTAATTTATGAGAAATTAAAAGTGAAATAATTGGAATGATTCTTTTTTGCACTCCTCAGATACAAAATCAAAACCCGAAGAAATTTAAGAACAAAATAATTGTTGTGTGATTATTGTTCTTTTATCAGTAATGTAGTTACTTTATCTGTACATGTGCAATTTTTTTGTTAAAAGTGAATACTCAGTCTTTCGAATTTTGGTAGTCTAAGTACCTATTTGGTTTTTCAGCACAAATTGTTCAACATTAGAAACAAATGATCAATTTGAAAATAGGATGTTTTTATTGAATTTTCATCATAACATAATTTCCAAAGATGAGTAGGTAAATGTAATTTCTGTAGATCAGCCCTAAGGGAACAACTGAGTTTTCACATCCGAAATTTGTGATAGGGTTTTCCAGTATAATTTTATTATAGGTTTTTCTGAATATTGCATGTGATAATTTGGAGTCTATTGCAATGGTGTAATGGGTCAGCGTGGGCAGTATAAACCTCTTTCCCTTTCCAGAGTTGTTGTGAAATATAGCAACAATAAAATTCATTTATAATTTGGATGTCTGTTCTAGGCTACTTAACTCAAAACAGCTCTGGGGAAGAAATAATTTAGGTGAGGGGGAAGATTAGCTTCAGCATGATGCAACCTCCATCAAATAGACCTAAAAAAATTACAGAGAAAAATATTTGCAATTTTTAAGTCCAGCTTTGTAGTTTTCAGTGTTGGGCCTGTAACTCGTAGAATTGGGAGTGCTAGTTTCAGGCCATCTGAAGAGTGTTATTTGGGAGAAGATTGCTCTAATGTGTGTAAGCTCAGTAGAGTTTTGGTGAATCTAATCACTCCAAATTTTGTACTGAATAATAAACATTGTATAGCAAAAATAATCTATTAGAAGGAAAGTGCTGCATTGGGATCATGGCAGGCATGAATGAAGAGACACACATGCTTCAACAGTATAATAAAATGGATATCCAATAATATGTGGTCTGATTCTGAACTATGTTTTCTTTCAGCCCTGCATGACTTGTCAAACTGTTTTCATAGCTTGAATATGAATTTGAAATATTTGGATTCTAATTTCCAAAGACATTTATTTTTAACATTGTTGTAATTATTTGAGAGTGAGGAATAGTAGTGAGATATTTTACTTTTCAACTCAATTTGACTTTTATATTGAGGCCTTTCTGATACTGTTTATTTTCTAATTTGCATGCCGTTTACAATTTAGCATTTGGTTTGGATTACAAATCATGTTGCTCTTTCCCATCACCATGTAAAGATAGGAAAATTGGCAGTTGTTTATATGTCACTGCCCGAGGCATAGAGTTCCTTCCTAATTTATATATTTGATTGACATTAAATTATGCAGGAATGATAGAGCTGTAAACTCATATTTATGTGCATGCATTACCCACAACATGCTTGCATAGAACACAATGTTAAATATGTCAGACATTACTCAGTAGCATATTTCATAGGGCCTCTCACTACTCTTTTCAACTTTACTCAATGTGGATCGCCAGGAAAGCTCATAGCCATAGCCATCAAGTTTTTTAGCTTAGTGGGTAGTATTCATCAATTTACTCATTTAAAATTTAAGGTCAGTACTTCTAAAAACAAAGTAGCAGCACGGTAATCAAAATCCAAAATTGAAGATATCAAGTCCAAGAAAGATATAAGCCAAATAAATACTATGTTTGCAGTTTAGAAAATGCATACAGTCTTAGGTGTGTGTGTGTGTGTGTGTGTGAGGAGTGATCTAGAGCAGTGGTTCTCAAACTTTTTCAGTCCACTGCCCCCTTGTTGCTCCAAACTCATTTTCAGTGCCCCCCATCTCACCACCTATAAATAGCATTATTTGGAATAGCGATTTGCACGACTCACTAAGGAAGATAGTAACAGTAAAATTCAAAACTGAAACAATTAATTGCACATTTATTCAAAATCCAATTTAAAAATATTTTTAGCTAATGTTAATTCAACAAAATTGTTGAACATGATCCAGCGATACCAGGTTTTCAAAGTCTGATAGTCATTTATCAAGAACCTTAGTAACTAGTAACTTAGTAAACTCATTAAAATTTAGTAATTACTTCACTGTTCAGTAAATTCTTAATGTGATGGATGGGCTTGATGAAGTGATACCAGTTTCC
>JANHFO010003695.1:245189-258760 GCA_032468095.1 Pareas carinatus
ATGTGTTGTTCGTTTTGTTTTATTTGTTGTGTCTTAATGTTTTTATATGGCTGTACACCGCCCTGAGTCCCTTCGGGGAGAAGGGCGGTATAAAAATTTAATAAAAATAAAAAATAAATAAATAAAAGAGGCTCCCTTGCACATTTGAGGAAATTATGGAACATTCCTGCTGATAAAAAAAGGAAAAGAAATGGGATTATCCTTCTTTTTGCTGTTCTTATCAGGAAGAGGGAGCACTGACCGAGGATAGTTTTGCCAGATCCAAAGATAGAATGGAAATAGAAGGGTCAAACTCCAGCTGTCCTCAGACAGAAGGAAGGATCAGAAAAAACATCTGATAGTTCCAGACTTGGATGGGATGGAAAAAATAGAGCAAAATGTTTCCTGCTTGTTCTCTTTGACATATTAGTTGCAACTATTTCTCAATATACAGTACATTATTGCATATTGAAAACCCTATCTTCATGGTTTTCAAGTACAATTCTCATATATGCATTTCTACACTCATCCACAGGTTTCTTAGTCTCATTCCATCAAGAATCCTCTTTCATTCTTGTTAGATCCACACACTTTTCTGATACTCTGTGACACCTCGAAGCAGCTTATCTATCCCCTATCCTTAAGTCCACTTTACCTTTGTTCTTTTGAGAAATGTATCCTCTAATACTTTTTGACACAGGATTTATACTATCTGCACTTGTTCTATTTTCACTCTGTTTTTTCTTTCACTTCTTTCCTTTCCTTCTATAAAATTTTCCTCAAGAATATTACCAAATAATGTGCATCACACATTCAGAACTTCTCATATTTGTATCCTTCACAAAATCTATTGAAAACAAAGTTGTTAACAGGTATGCTACGGACACCATTCTCTTCCTTCTTGAGGGAAGACCCAGCCTCTGAATTTGTTAAAGTCTTAGCACACTTTTTAAAGCTGACACTTTTCACTTATTAAGGAGGAAAATTCTGTAAAAGCAATTCCCTAGTAGGCCTCGCAATGGAGATACTTTCATGAAAAATAATAATGCAATGCTGACAAATAGTGAATTCAGCTAAATATGACAAACAATATCATACTTCTTTTTCACCGAAATGTTAAGTCTCCCTTCAAAGTCTCCCTTCTCCCCTGGGCCATATTAAGTCCAATTGATGCCTTGATGTCTAACAAAGGCCCTGGAGGTGAAATAAGAGCTTAAAATTTTAATTATCTTCCAGCTGGACTTCACTACTAAATTAAACACTCCGTGTGTGTGACTGTGGTGTGGTGGTGGTTTAGAAGAATTGTTTAACACAAAATAGCAACAAGCAATAAAAGCATATTATTGACTTATATGTAGGGCCATAAAAAGGTGCAAATCTTCATTTTTTTAAAATGCAATGTTTAATAAAACCATTACGAAGGAAATTGCAAATATAAACCTTTCCTGAAAACTATAGTCCAGTGCTGCAATAAAAGAGTTAAAGGTATGAGAGCTAGAGGAAAGATCTCAGTGGGGTTTCCCTACCCTTGGTGCCATAAGCATATGCTTATTTTGCTTCATGGTTAATGGAAGCAGCCCTCCCTGCAGTTTATTATAATCCACCTGCATGTAAACTCTTTCCCAAGACAAGGGTATTTAGATGTGAAGGAGGGGAGGGAAACGCTCCATTTCTTTTCTGTTTGCTCTGCATTCCACAAGATGGCGCCAGCATCCAATACATTCACCCACAAGGAGTGTTTACCTTTTAGAGCTCACTACCGATAACAGATGAAGGGATTAAATATTTGCTTCTAAAAGACCTAGCCTTTCCTGCCCACCTCAGTTTATGCTTCAGAGCGAGCGATTGCCTTTACAAAAGACATTGAGACCATAAAGTGCACAATAGATGTCAACTTATTCTTCGTCTGTCTCTCCTGAGCACCTCATAAACAGCTGCTAGCTTTTCTAGCCAGATCCCTCCCTGCCATGTGATGTCTTTCTCAGCCCCAGTAAAAAAAAAAGGCCTGATTGTTGTTTTTCCTTCGACCGCAAGAGAGTGACGTTGCTTTATTAATCAGCATTTATTTTCCTAACAAGTGTCTTTTGTGTGGCTTCTGCGCAGGGAGGCTTATCACCGATCTCCATTGCAAATAAAGCACTGTGTCTATTTATGGTCATGGCTTAAAGAACAGCACAGCTCATGCACCATATTAGAACTTTTTGAAAAAGAGCCAAAATACAGGGGTCAGGTTTCCTGTGCTACAAGCAACCTTACTAAGAAGTCAATACCAGCACCCTCTTTCCAGCCTTGTTTGCAAAATAGCCTGGCAATTGCTAATAAACGAGTCGCTGCTCATATTATCACTGATTAACTTGGGCAAACGTTTTCCAACTTTGTAGAATACACTTGGGAGAGGTGGTATGGTATGCAGCATGTCAGGCCAGGATTTTGTTTTTCTTCCAAAAACTTGGGATGTTTGAGATTGTCAGGTTGATTATGTTCCAATTTCATTCAGAATAAGGGGGTTTGTGGAAGAGGATCTCAGAATCTTGATTAGCAATTTTATGTAGAACAGAGTTAATGATTGATGTTGCCATGACTGAGGATTGTTATGAAATGGAATCTCTGGGGATGTATTTCAAGTTTTTCTAGGAGAGAACAATTGCTTTGGATAATAGGAGATGTCTAAACACCTGTAGTGGTTAGGAAGTGGGGGAGACATGGTGCACTCTGGATAAATTAATATACGAGATAATAACGGCCTAAACTAAGATGATTAATGAGGCTGACATGCTGACATCAGTATTTTTCTTTGTAGCATCTGCCATTGATTGGAAGTTTTGTACAATTTAATGAAAAGGGGGTTTGGTGCTCAAAATATAATTTTGTTCTGATTTATGGAATAACTAAAATGGAAATATTTTGTTGCAAAAAAGTGACTACTGAACTCAAAAAAGAGTTTTAAACCACTTTGTTCAACCTATATCTAATGCCATCCCAAAGCTGATTACTTCTTAAGTTCTATTTCAACAGTACCTCAGTTTAGTTAGAAAACAACTACGTGAATCCCAACATTACTTAATAAATTAGTTAGGCAATTATAGAACTACAGCCTCTTGGATATCTTCAGGCATGCAGATTTTTCCTGGTCAAATAAGCCAAAATCCAAATCTGACCTCTCTAAAGGTTTAGCTACTGCTACAGATTGCTGATATCATCTGAAAATAAATGGCTGCAAAATTTCAATGCTTTTCTAATTTTGCTGTGTATACTACATAATATGCCGTACATGAATGTAACAAATCCTAAGATAATAGTAATGCAGTTAGCAGCAAATGCAAAGTCAACTACATGTAACTCAAAATATTGCTTTCTTGCTCAATTGTCCTTGACACCATATTCCTTGTTTTGTTGATATACAAAAGGAATGTTTTGAAGTGATTCTAATATTAAGATAAAGGCATATGAAAACGCCGTCAAATGCATTTGCCTGCCTCAAAGCTTACTGTTAGTCATCCATCATCCAGGAGCAATTTATCTCATTCTAATGGGCACTACGCAGCATTTCTGTGACATTACACAAAACATTGTTCTTGATAATACAGACAAGCACAGGGTCCATATTGTAGGAAGAAGATAGAGACGGCATGATGAAAAATGCTGCTTCTGGGGAATCCACTAAATACAGCTAAATTTAAGAAAGCAGTTTTACATGTTTCACTAGATAACCTATCCCAGCTTGAATCAAACACACCAGTATACACTTAGTTCATTGGAATTTAATATAGCAATTGATATTCTGTCAGGCTGCCTTATATTCTGGTTTGAAATATTAGAGAATGGCAATTGACACTTGTGCTTTGAAGTTCTTAAGTATAAGAGGGGAGAGATCTGTAAATGCCTGCCCCAAACCTAACAAATCTAAAAAATAATTTGAGAAGTGAGATAATCAGATCAACGTTCGCAACTGCTGCAGCCTTGTTAAACATGTTAAATACCTGACCTTGTACTGATCAGTAGGGAACATCTTTCTTTTCCCACAAGAGAAAGTGAAATAATATATTGATTTAAATATTTTACTATCTCCAAGTGAAAATACAGAAATTATTCTTTTAGTATCAATTAGCTCAAATTTGTTTAACAAAACATTTACCACCAATATGTGTTCTGCTTTTCATTCCTCTAGAATGAAAAGTTGAGTGACTAAAAACTTGAATGACTAAGAGCACTTTTATCTTGATGTAAGAAAAAAGGAACAAAAACTACAACATGCTTATTTTATGAAGCCCTTTCACATAGTAAAAAATACATGTGCATGAAGAACAAAGTCCTAGTGAGAATACTTGTGAGAGTATTTATAAAATTAAAGTTTAATAGATAAATAGAATAAATACTTTATGCATCATAATTCTGGACAACTACATTTATAGCAAGTAAGTTGGCAAATCACAAGTTGTTGCCTCTTGGCAAATTCCACTTTTGATAAAATCACACAGGCATGTTACAATGTTACTTATGAGACTGTGATGTCATAATTAGATTTAAATCCTTTTTACCTTCTGCACTGATCATGACATATAGCACACAATGGTGTCAAGTAAATACTCCTTCAGAATGTTCACACAACCCAACAGCTCAACAAGTTAAAAAGGGTCATATGTACTAAATATTTGGAGGGGGCAATTGAAGGGGTAGGAAAGAAAAATCAAGTTTACGGATAAAAAAAGTGGGAACTATACCTAGGAAAAAGTTAAAGCATTTAACTTTTTTTATTGACACTGGAACTTAGAATAAATTAACAAGTATGTTCTTAGAAAAAAAAATGTACAAAAATACTGTCAAATTTTCTAAAAAGCTTTCTGACACAGTAGTCCGTCCCCCATGTAATGAATAAAACCATGTAAGCACATTACCAAAATTAAAAGATGTTGAATCAGAATAAGAGCCAGCAAAGTTCCCTCCCACCGCCCCATGGCCATTCCATTCACACTTATCTTTTTGTCTGTACAGATGAGGGAGGGAGGAACAGTCAGTAGAGTTTAGTAACAGTATTATTTTTCCTGAAGAGGGAAGGTTTGGCCCACATTTGCTAAGCTTCCAGTTTAGCAGACTAAAAATTAGCATCACTCCAATGCATAGTTCAAAACAAAGGAAGAGGGCAGTATCTGCGCAGGAATCTATCCTGAAGTTCGTGCAATCAACTAATGCATTTTTAAAAATCTTTTTTTAACTCAGAATCTGAATGCAGTTCTAATCATTTGAAATCATAACTTACAGAATATCCACAAGATTATTTTGCCAATGTTTGTATCTAGCCACTGAAAGAACTTCCAGGTTAGCAGGGAAGAAATTAAGCAGAGAGAATAAGAGAGAGACACTGAGGATATGAAAGATGGGTACAGTTAAAAATTATTGTAGGGTAGGGGGACAAAAATGGGTGGCCCGGCTTAAAAATAAAGAAGTGGTGGTAGCAAACAGAAAATAAGAAAAATTATACAAGCTTATATTTTACTCTGCTTCCCAGGTATTCAAGCTCCTACAAGCCTTTGAAATGCTGTCTCTAGAGGGAATGTTTTCATTCATACTTATAGGGAAAAAAAGGTCCTTTGTTTTACACGAAAGTCAGCAGCTCACTCTGCTAGACTGCTGTTTGCAAACAAAGTCTGTCATGAAATCAAACTCATTCTGTCCCAGCCAAAGCTCGGGAAGCTCCTTGATCCGATCCAAGCCCATTTCTATGACTAAGGACATCAGGACCTCCTCGTCGATGAAGTCAGTATCAATGACATTGGGAGGCAGCATTGCTGCAGGGACGTGGGGCACGGAAGCAGGCACACCGCTGCTGCCGCCACCGCCCCCCCCACTGCTGCTGTGCTTTGGGTTGCAGTCCCGAAAATGCTGGGCTGCTCCGTTGAGCTGATGGTTGGCAGGAAGTAAATCCGGCATGTAGTGGTTGTGAGGGTAAGGGTGGTGACTGAAGTACTGGTTGTTCAGCTTCTGCAACTGCATGCTGGCTGTTAAGGGTCCGCCTTGAGGGGTCACGGTGGGTGCCATGAACTGGGAATTGTTAAACCTCGCGGTCGGAGGCATGCTGCCAGGAGGGTGTCCCCCGTTCACGCTCCCTGGCCCCATGGCGGCGTGCCGGATCCCACTGTTTGTGTTCATATTCCCTCCTCCGTAATGTAGGTGGTCGCTCATCAAGGCACTGAAGGCGTGAGGCTGCTGCTGCTGCTGCTGGTGGTGATGGGTTGGAAAGGGTCCCATTCCCATGCGATGCGCTGGGTGATGGTGAAGCCCACTGGTTCCATCCGGGAAGCGCCCGTGGTTCATGGCCATCATGTGCTCCGCCATTTCCAGCCTTCAGAAAGTTAATATTTACAGAGAAAGGGATCAACATTTATACTGCCTGCCTGCCCTCCCTCCCCTGAAGCCGGGCTGCTCCCTCTCTCTCCCCGCTATCTCTGCCTCTCCGGATCTCCACCCTTCCCGCCCCTCTCTCCAGCCCAGCCGGTCCCTTTCTCCTTCCAGGGAGATTCTTCCCAAGTCTCCAGCCCTGGCAAGCGGGGAAAGCGCCTGGGGCACCGTCGCCGGCTAGCAGCCGCCCTCCTTTAGCCCCAACTCGCGCACACCTTCCCCGACTCCCCCTTTTCTTTTCCACTCTCGCTCCGTTGATTATTCCTCCCCTTTTGATTGGCAACGCTCGTCCACGGACCCAACGGGTAACGCAAACAATCCACGCGTGTCGTCGCGGGGAAAAAAAAACACCACACCAAAAAAGCGCCTTACATAAGGACTAGAGCTGGGCAAGAGCGCTGTCCGACCTCCCCGCTCTCCTTGTCAGCAACTTTGGGGATTAAAGTCTGCGGGGCTTGCTCGCGGTGGAAGAACAAGTGGATTGCCAGCGCCCGCGGAAGCCTCTTCCCTCCTCTCCCCCGCGCCTCGGGCATGCCTTCCCGCGCCTCCCCAGTCCTCGTCCCGGAGCTTCGGGCAGGGAGCGCGAGAAAGCCCCGCCGCCGCTCACCTCACGCTCGCTCGCTCGCTCGCCCCTTCGCTCCCGACGCGCTGCTGGACCCAGTCAGCAGAAACAGGCCAGCATAGAGCAGGCGACGGTCCGCTTCCTCCTCTGTGCTCGAGCGGGTGCAAGGCGGCGGCGATGAATTCTTCGGGCTGCTGGGCAGAAAGACTCGAAGCCGCGGCTTCCCCTTCTCGGCGAGTTTCTCATCAGCCCTCTGCCAACAATGAGCTGTGTTCCTTACCCTGCTTTGGCCACAGCTAATATAGGATTTCAAAAGGGAGGAGCGAAAGCCTTCGCAGGCAACCAGAAGTAAAACCTGGAGCACAGCAAGGAGAACAAGCCAGGCGGAACTGGAAGGAATCCAAAGCCCCCAGTTGTTCTCGCGGGCTCCGGGCCACGTGTGCCGTCGCCCGTGCCCTCAGAGCCGCACAGACGCGAGGGGCTTCCAAGCGCTGCCAGGGGTGGCCGGGCTGGATCGGGCGCTGGCCGAGAAGTGCGTGGATCGAGAAGGCTGGATTGCGTTCAAAGGGCACCGGGCTTCACCGTCAGCCGGCAGAAAGGGCCCTTTTGCTTCCGATTGAGTCGTCACTCCGATCGCTCGCTTCGCTCCTTGTCTCTCACCATTAGGCGCTACTGCTGCTTCCCTGCCCCGCCTCCAGTGATATTGAATGCGGGCATTTATTTCTTTCCCCCTCTTGTCGTGACTCCTTCCTTCTCCAGACTTGGCGAGGCTCTTTTGAAGCCCGGGAAGGAACCCACGAAAGGCCGGGATCCCCCGGTCCCCCCTTTGCACGAACGGCAAGAACCCCAACTTCGCTCCGGACTCTTCGGCTAGGCGCGCGCCCACCCGCTCGACTGTAAGCCTTGTTGGGGTGGAAGCGCGGTTCCCGCCGGGGCGCGCAGGATCCAATCCGCGCTTTCGAAGTGGCACGCGCGGCTTTTTGCTGTGGACGTTTTGCAGTTTTACCCCTCTTGGTGGTGGATTTGGCATCCGTTCACACGCAAATAAATGCCGCGATCGCCGGGCAGGGGGTTCTGCTGCCTGCCTGCCTCCCGTTCTCTCTCCCCCCACCCCGCCATTCCCTGCCATTCCTTTTCATGAACCGTCTGCACAATCCACTTGCCTCAGCTCGTGGGGAGGGGGGGTTGGTGGGGAATAGAGTGGGGTAGGAAAGGTGGGTCCGGCCCCCAGGTTTAAGCCAGCTTCTTGCAAGCACAGTCACCAAGCAGCCTCCGCGGCAAGTTGGTATTGCTGGGAAAGCAGGCAAGGCAATAACAACCACAATAACAACAATTGCTCTGTAAATAAAGCGCGTCTCCTCCTACGGGTTTCCTTCATCTGCGCGCCCTCTTGGAGGCTTACTAACAGAGTCAATACACTGCCGAGAGCGCCGAGATAATAAAAGATGCCACTCGGGGAAGGAAGGTAGGGTGGTGTAAGCAGATCCCTACTACCAGCCATACGTAGGGATCACCGACGACAGGATAGTTACACACCCGATTATCCTGCTTGAATATCAACCGCCGTCATCCTAAACAGAGTTGAGGATTATGGGATTTGGAATTCATCGCGTCTCAGAGAACCGGGATTGGGGAAGGCGGCATCGCTACAGTTCCCAGATGGACTAGGTAGCTACGGCATGGCGCGCTCTGTTCATCAGTAGGGAAAGCAACAGTGGGGACTAGTATCAGATGGTCTCCCTACTTAGCGTTGAAAGGCTATGGTGGAGGTCATCTAGTCCAGCTTCTTAAGGCAGGATCTATAAAAGGCGAACTGCTCCTGTCTTCTCCAATCTGGTAGTTACAGATATATTGAAGGACAACTGCTATTGTCAATGTTTATATAATAAGTACAATTTCAGAATGCACAGCCATTCCCATAATTCCCACGATAGCTCTGCAAATAGTCTTCACTTAGATTTATTTATTTATTCATTCATTCAATTTATATGACTGCTGGTTTCAAACAAGTGATTCTGAACGGCTAACAGCAATTTATAAAAGCAAAGGGAAAAAAAGAACAAAAGTACAAAATAAATAGACAATCGCATCGCATGTTTTTTTTAAAAAAGGAAATCAAGATGGGCACAATACAAATTCTTCAACAAAATTAATTCACAGGGTCCAACACATGCTCTGACCACCATGCCTGACAACAGTCAGCAGAGTCTCCTGATTCAGGAAAGGGCGTGATTGCAAACTCTCTTCTGGTTACTGCCATGGAACAGGAGCTGTGAGTTCAGGAGAACCTCAAATCGTGGAATCCTACATAGAACAAGACATGGAAATTCTCCAGAATTTGGGAGAAGGGACCTTGAACCAAAAGCCAAGCGGTTCAATCCCCCCACAACTTCCAGACACTGAGACAGAACCTTAACTGAATCTCTTGGGTGGTCTCAGATGCAGTAATCCCCCCAGGAGAGGGTTACCTTGAACAGAACATCTGGATAACGATCAACAGATATAATAAGTATGGAGAAACATTTGTCAGTCTTACCACCATTAGGTAGACCCAGTGCTTTTTTTGTAAGAAAAAAGGTGCTGGAATTCAAATCTTGTTAATATTTTATTAAAAATTCAGTTCTTAACATAATTTTAATTTATTGTATTGGCGTCGGAACTGTGTTCTAGTGCGTTCTATGACAAAAAAAGCGCTGAGTAGGCCTTAATAGAGGTTTTGGGTTGGGTTTGCTTGGCTTCACTCTTTCTTGTCATCCAATGGCACTCAAAACATCTTTTCAATCATTTCATCTTCCTCAGTTTCTCTCTTAACTAAGGAATTTTGAAATCTACGGAAGAGAGGGGCTGTATTCCATGCAACTATCAAGGTCCTGTACTAGATCTTCAGGGACCACCTCAACTCCCTTAGAACCTTACTGGATGCACTTGAGGTATACTGATTTGAGTAGGCCTAGTCTCCCTGCAGAAGGGAGGGGGGAGAGAGCACCAGAGAACTGATATCTGTTACTCAGAGTAACAGATATCAGATGATGACTGAGAAATGATAGCAATCACCCTAACCTCAGATCACCTTGTAATTGCTCCTGCAGAAAAAGTAGATCTAGTGTATGAGCATTGTCAAGTGTTGGACCTTTGACTTGGATGGATCAGGTCCATGGCTGTCATTGTGGTCATAAAATCCTGAGTCACTTTGGATGCCCCCCAGTCCAAGGAAGGCAGGTTGAAGTCCCCAAGGAAGGACCATGAGCTTGTAAAACTTCTATCACTAGCGTGGTCACAGTGTCCAGAAGCTCATCCAGTAAGGTTATGCTGTAGAAAGGATGGTACAATAACTACCGCCCCAGTTGTTCCCAATAGCTCAATCTAACAAATAGGGACTTGCATCAGATATTTAGGAAGCAGCATCTCTGAAAGCCACCAGAGTATCTCAGATGACATTCAGAATTTCCATGATTTTGTTCATATGATCAGATATCACCCAGGGGGGTAGAGGGATCTGAGGATCTAGCGATCTTGTGCTGCCTGCAAAGTTGCCATTTTCCTGACCAGCCTTTCTACTTTAGGTTACAGGGGACAATGAGTTAAGAAGAGGAAGAGGTAAAGCATGTTAAAATGTGTTGGTTTAAGAATGGAGTTTCAGATAAAATTAGAAAAACAAGACCACAATTTTCTCATTGAAGGAATTCACAATAAAATGAAATAAAGTTGGTGAGGAGAATTATTGGTAAACATGAAAAGATGCCAAATATTTATTTAGTATATTTTACTGCCATAAAGGAAAGTAGTCATTCCTGAAACTTCTGACCTTCAAATTCCCTGACTTTATAGAGTGATATTTATGCTAATCTTCAGGTAACTAAGGCCATTTCCTCATAATGGCTTATAGCAGTGATGGCGAACCTATGGCACACATGCCACAGTAGGCACGCAGAGCCCTTTCTGCTGGCACACGAGTCAAGTTGCCCTGGCATCGACCCAGAGCTGAGCATGCTCAGAAAGGAGTAGCGAGATCAGGCAATGATGTCACGGTGTCATGCACATGCTCAGAGAGAGGCGATGATGTCACAAGTTGCAACTCAGTCACAACTCGTTCGGGCACTCGGTGTCTAAAAGGTTAGCTATCACTGGTTTATAGTATCTTGTAATGTTGTTCAGCCGTTTCTGTGCTAAAGTGATGAAAGCAGACTTTATATTACCACAGCAGTTCATGGTTGGTAATGCCAGCATGCACAATGCATTAGTAGTAAGGAAATGGCCTACGTTGATTTATTTGTTATCGGCCTTTATTATTTTTACAAATAACTCAAGGTGGCAAAAATACCCAACATACCTTCCTCGTTCTATTTTACTCACAACAACACTTCTGTGAAGTGAGTTGGGTTAGGAGAAAGTGACTGGCTCAAGGTCATCTAGCTGGCTTTCATGGCTAATAAGGCACGACTTGAACTCACAGACTTTTGCTTTGTAGCTTGGTGTCTTAACCACTAGACCAAATTGACTGTCATATTGTAAATGGACTTGTAGTACTAATATACTGATTACCTGATGTTCATAATTTCATGACTTATGACAAATGTTTCTACTCTTTTTCGATATTTGGCTCCATATGGATTGATTCCAATTGTAATTTGTTTTGGTCATGATGACAATTATCTGAAAGAAAGAATATACATTTTTTATTACTAACAGATCAGTACTTCATTAGATTAAATTCTGATGTCTAAGCTACTTTCTACTTATGAACTGATTATTGGGCTGATGTACTACAGATGCTGGATAACCAAAACAACTTTCTCATTTCTCTAGGGGATTTTTTTTAATTAATGCATTTTTTGGTGTTGTCAGTGCCTTGGTTGACAATTTAGGGATGATCTGGGTGGCTAACAGAATCGCTCCCAAACACCCAGTAAAACTCAAAGATGATCTAGAGGCAGTTGCAATGTAACCAAACAAAAACTTTGCAATGAAGCATGTGGAGTAGGGATGCAGGCTAGAGTTTCAACAGTGCAATAAATCTTAGATTACTGTCATACTACATCTGCTCACTTCAAGCTAGTGGAGTAATTCTGAGTTAGGAAAGGCACAAAATGAAATCTTCACTTATTATTTTGAAGTACATTGTTGTCTTATCAGTCGCATGATACTGTAGTTGATTTCTCAAAGAATTGTTGTATTCTAGTGCAAATCGTTCTGTGGGTATTTTCATATGAAAAGGGGGCAGATAACCTATAATTAAATATACCGTTTTAAAGGATTTAATTCTGGTTCTGATTCAGATTTGCCATTTTAAAAAATACCCAGTTTCTTCACTTCCTTGGGCAGTAGAAAGTACTTGCTCTTCAAATTTGAATAATAGTTTGATTTTTGAGGGGAAGGTAGACCTCAGTAAGAGTTGTCAGGAAAGAGTCTGAATGCTATTAATATTATTATTATTTTTTAAAAAAATTAATATTGTGCAGAAAAATACCTCTATATTTTTTCTGTCAGTTGCCATTCAAGAAAAAATATTTATGAAGTTTTTTTTTTAAGAAAGAGAAAATTTTAATGAGATTTTATGGGTAGATTCTGATGTCACAAGGAGCTCTTCCAGTTGGGCTTTTGCAGATTGGAAAAGGTGAACCTCCAGAGAGAGTGATGGAAAAATCATGTGACAAAAAATGACAGCAATAGCACTTCCATATCGAAAGCATCCATGTTTGGGTCAGGAATGTCAAAATGATGACTATGAGTGCTTAATGGAAACATTGACCCTTTTTGTCTGTGCCTCACAAGCGAGACACTTTAAAAAAGTGTAGTCCCTGCTGCCATCTTGACTTTTTTGACCTTCTCTCTGCAGATGCCCTGCTCCACAACCTTCAGCAGTAAAGTACCACCATCCCAAAAAAAGTGAAAGAAACTCTTAAGGTTGCCAAGGAGAACTGAGAAGAACAGAAGCTTCGTTGACAGCAAAGAACATATTGAAGAAACGGCAAGGCAGATTTTGATGAAGCATCAGGCTTTTTCACTCAACTCTTTGTCATGCTTTGTATTTTCATAAATATGGGCTCTCTTTTTATTTAAAGGAGCTAGTCATTTTGTTTATAGGAAACAATTATAAGGTATCTTATTTTGGATGTATAAAAAACTGCCCTACTTGTTTCTTTTTCTTCTTCCTCTTTTTCAATAGCTCACAGTTTTTCTAAATATAGCAGGAGAGCAAAGACTAACCCTCATTTTCCCTAGGAAAAAAATTCTTGAATATCTGGTTATTGAACCAACTGCTTTGAATTGCCCATTGTGTTTGTGTGTGTTTGAATTTTAGAGAGGTATCAATTCACTATAAAAGATTCTTGACTAATTTTGTTTTTAGAACTGTTGCTATGTGCATGTAAATGTATGTGTATATATAATGAACTACTTACCTCAAGGAGTATATCTCAGATCTGTCAGCTTAGAAATTTTAGAAATACAAAACTACATTACAAAAGAATATAGCTAATTATTTGTTATATGTTTCTTATAATATATGTACAAGATCAATATATATATATATATTTGTAGATTTTCACGGGTACAGGTATGTAGGTCCAGGTGTGTTCGGGTCTTTTCCTGTGTAGAGTGGAAAGTCTCTTGGCGACGTTTCGGCAAGGTCTCA
>JANHFO010003695.1:288535-304839 GCA_032468095.1 Pareas carinatus
ATTTGCAGGATGTGGAATTTTTTTGAGCATAAAACAAATAGTACATTTATTGGGGGTTAGGATAGCTGTCTGGCTAAGTAATATTGAATAGCACCCACTGAAAGGTAGAATTAGTAATGTATATGGCTACAACTTCATGCACAAACTCTTGAAAGTTCAATGCTTTTTGATTGTGGGACTGATCTAGAATTTTGGTGTAATTGTTGCTCAGCAATGACATTGTCATTCCAACAGTCACTAAATAGTCCCCAACAGATCTTACCTGTGACTCTCGTAACACACGGCCATATAAAGTGAGGCAAAGTTCACCATTTAGTGAGTACAAGATCCTCACAAGAAATATTCAATCAACTTTTTGGTCAAGAGAATACTTGATAGTCATCGCAAATTTTCATGGCATCACTAGCTCTTTCCCCATTGTCCAGAGAAGCAGCAGTAGGTGTGGCTTGGCCATTACAGCCAATCATTGTTAGTTAAGTTTGACACACCATTTTTTTCTCTAACTTTTTTTTTCTTGAAGCATAGATGGGCAAAATGGGAAGCAGAGTGGGCTTCAAGAGTTCTCATAATACATGTGTTGAGAAGGAATTAGGTCAACATGTGTTGAGAAGGAATTACGTTCATGTGTGAATGATTAGGTCTATTTTTGTTTAAAGATAACTCCCCAGAAATTATTTAGCTGGGACAAATAAACCTCTTTTTGATATTTGTTTGACATACTGTTTTCCACAATTGACCCCAGTGTTGTGAGCATAGTTCCAGCATTTTAGTAATCTTCATCTTCCCAGCCATGACCTTCAAATTATGTTTTTTTTGACACCATTTAATGTTTGGTCCATTATTTGATTACAGTTTGGAAGAAAAATTAGTCTATCTTCCTGCTCCAGTTTTTAAGATATCAATATAATAAGCACAGAAGAAAAACGAGCATTTTACCGTGCCTCTGAAAGATTATACGTTGTTACCAATTAAACATTTTTGAACACACTTGAAATTTCATGTTGCATTTTTCCCCTCCAGCAATCAGAAAACCACATCACTGTAGGAGAATTAGTACTCCCAAGTGATTCTCCAAGCCAAATAATTTTATCAAAGTGGTGATGAATGGGACTATTAGCATCTTCAGCCTCACTGGAAATGATAGGAAATGTAGAAGAAAAAGGTTGTTTTCTAATCACTCACTGAAATGTAGGCATCGCATGAAATCATCCTTTAATAATCTGTATTCTGTTAAACATAAATTTAATCATCTGTGGACTTATAAAAGCACTATTATTATTCATCAACTTTGGGTAGATGTGTTAGTAATGATCAAAGAGAATCCTTTAGAACTCATCAAATGAGTTTGTTGTCTCATAGAAAGTATGAAAAGCATGTTTTTCTTGTACATTGCTGTAAATGCCAGTTCAGCGTCCCCAACATTATACAAACAAGAATCCCAAAATTTCTTCAGGTTTATGACTGCCAAGCAGAATTTTACTCCCTATGAGCAGACTAGTCTTAAAAAAGATTGCACAGCCCTATGGACAATTGACCTTTGGGTGACTGCAGTCCATCGATCTTTAAATTAAATGATACTGCAGGAAATATTTTGCATCATCATGTATATCTGGACAGCATTGCAAAGCTTTATTTTATTTATTGTCCTTTTTCTATGTGGTTGGGTTTACATACGCATTAATGGGCTTAATTGGTATATTAAAATGGGATTAGATTTAACTGGCCAGTTAAGTAATAAGTAATATGGATTACTGCTGTTATTATTATAGGCAATGAAAAAATAAATATAAAATATATTTTCTTAACAAAGAGCAGAGGACACTCTTAATTAAGTCCTAACTTTGATTTCACATCAATATACCTTTAAAGCAAAAGCAGTTTAAATAACTTGATTATTTAACTTCAAGACAAATAGTAATCAACTAATATTCTTTAATCAAGATATACTGTATATAGGCTATACTTATCCCAAACCCCTTTAATGCAATACCACTCAAAACACATAATGCAGTACTAAATTTAATGTTCTGAACTGTATTTATTGTACAATATATAGCATTACATTATATCTGGTAACATCAACTATCCAAACTGACTAGATTTGTCCAAGCCAATAAGCCACAAAATGCAGAATCTAGTTGCCATTGTAAAAATGGAATCCCTAGAATTTTTACTGATCTTGATAAATATAAACACAGCCCTGTTCTAAGTTTTCACATTTTTCACATAAAAGATACAGTATAGAATACATCAGAAAGATTTAGTACAGGGGTTCCCACCCGCTGGTCCATGGACTGGCACTGGGCTGCAGGATGGCAGCAACTGAGCTGAGTAACAAGCCAAGTCCCATTCTCAAGATGCAGGCAGCATGCAAATCCACGCCCCCTCCAGTCCGTGGAAAAACCTTTTCCCATGAAACTGGTCCCTGGTGCCCAAAATGTTGAGGGCCATTGATTTATCAGACTCCCTGACATTTTATCAATAATAGGAGAGAACGTCTGATTTTTCTCTTTTATAGAACTTCTGAAAGTTAAAAGTATATGAACAAGCAAACATGCATTTAAATAATATTCAGTTACCCCTCGTCCACTAAAATAGTGTAAGTGGCTTTAGTGATAGCTAATCTATGTATGTGTCAAAGCTTCATACCAGGTATGGTGATTAGGCTCTCCCTGGTTAACATTCCCCTGCAGATTCAAGAAGGTTAGATAAGTAGATTTGTGGCAGAGAATTACAAAGTCATACAGACTGAAGTTCAAAGTCTTTCATTTAGTGAAAAGAAATCAAATACTCGGGTACAGAATGATAGATACCTGTCTTAGGAATCATAATTTTTTTAAAAAATTATTTGATTACAAATAGAATGTGTGTCAGTAGTGTAATATAATTGTATAAATGTCAAGTGCAATATCTATTCTTCCATGATGGCTAGATCCAACCATAAGAACTGAAACCAGTTCTGGATATCACGATTTTTTAAAAAAGAGTCCTTTGTTCTAGTGGTAAAAGACATCAGGCTATAAACCAGGAGATGGTGAGTTCTAGTCATGTCTTAGGCATGAAAGCCAATGGGTGACCTTAGGTCAGTCATTCTCACTCCAGCTCATCTTACAGGGTTATGGTAATTGTGGGGGAAAGGAGGAAGGAATATTAGGCAGGTTCACTGTCTTGAGTTACTTATAAAAAATAATAAAGGCAGGATAAAAATAAATCAATGAATAAATAAATACAGATTAACTGGAACAAGTTAAAGGGAAGACCATGAAGTTTAGAGGACAAAGGCATAAATCCTACGAAGAGACATTATAGGAATTCAGAACGGTTGTCCTGGAGAGGAGAAGACTCTTGTGGAAATATGCTGGCCCTCTGCAAGGGCTTAAAATGTTGTTCCATAGAAGAAGGTCAAGTCCTGTTCTATATCATGCAAGATCCAGAATATTTGTCTTCTGCGATAGAACAGTATATTCTGACCATAAGAGCCATTTGATAGAGGATTGAATTACCTAGGGATATCCAGCTTTGGATTTGTTCGAAAAAGCTGGGAAAGATGGGCCCAATTTCAACTTCGTGGAAAGAAAATAGAGAGGTTTGCTGTCAGAAAAAGATTGATGACTTTGATCCTCTAAAATTCAAGAGAAGATAATTTCACCAAACCAGAAGAAACCAATACATCTGCAACCTTGTTCCAGGACTTATTTCAGAGGATCCCTTTTCATTCTGTGAAATCTCAGATTCTCCTAAAAGCGTTTTTTTGCATTAGAATCCTGTGCTATTTATTTATTTTTCATGTTGTTTTCTATGGTGATGACAAATGGTTAATTTTGAGGGCCAGCTATCAAATGCTTCTTGCAGTTACGACACAGCCTTGATATGAAAAGACATTTCAATATCAGACACTGATTCTTCCCTGCCATACCTCTTGCTCATCGGAAACCGTCTTTCCCTGAAGATTTGATGATGCTTTGAGCCCTATAAGAATTTCAGTTTCTTGAATGTCATTTGAATAAACTCGCTAAGAAAAACAACCAAAACAGCTGAAGAGTGCTGTAGTGCTGTAGTGGCTCAGGCACTGAACTGTGAACAGAGAAATCTATGTTAAACCCATTCTCAATCAAAGAAGCTCATTGTCACTATTTGTCAACCTGAGATATTTTATACAGTTGTTATGGGAGAAAAATGGTACACCCCTTTCAAATCCTGGAAGAAAGGGGAGTTTAAATCTAATTAACCAAGGAACAAATAACCCAATACTTCTCTCACAAATTACAGTAAACTCTAGAGAATTGAGTCAAATGCTATGCAAAAAAATGAAGCAAGAATGAGATACTCTGTTCACCTGCTAAAATCTTGATGCTAGTCTCTTTGCACAAGTTGTCCTGAAAAGATGTCAGTTTTGCTTTCCATTTTTCTTTTGCTTATATTTTATGTATGTTCACACTGCAATTAAGATTAAGCCAGTATTTGAAACAGAAAGCAAGAAACATCAGAGGGTGTAGCATGGAATTTGCCACATCAAATCAAGTCATGGATGCTTGAATCTAAGGTCTTGCTTCTAGCAGTGGGCAGAATGGCAGATCTCTTTGTGAGAAAGGAACAGACCACTAAAATTGTTGTCTTTGTGAGATGTATTTCTTTATATGCAGAATTATTCGAAGCTGAATCTTAAATCAGAACAATGGGGAGGAAGGAAATGCCTTTGATGAAGAAGACAAACATTTCTGTGACCCAAAGGGTTTCAAAATTCATTGTTAAAAAAAGTGCTCGATCTCACTATTGTTATGTCAAAATGCTACTCAATTAGAAGTGTTAGCACCACAAAGAAGAATTTTCTGTTCAGGTGTGTTCAGTCCCATTCAATGTTCCTCCAGAGCCCTGACTACTTTCAGTCCAAAAGCATGGGAGATGACATTGGAGAAAATATGTAACAAATCTTAGTAAAACAACAGACCACACCTGACTTGTTGGATCATTGTTTCTGAGATATTTTCTTAGCAAATTTTTCATGTCTTCAACAATGACAAAGGTTCTTAAAATTAAGGGAGATATTCATAGATGAGTGACTATAGAAATAAAGGAATGACTATTTCCTGGCTGTATTGACATACGCAGTAACAGTTTTCCTTAATGCTCTCCCCTTCTCATATTTATGTTTTATGGTATATACCATCCAGAATCACTTGAGGCAGGCAGCTATCGAAATAATAAAATAAAATAATATTCAGAGATGTATCTGCCTTGAAAGAAGCTGTATATCAGTTAAACATCAGCAGTTGACCACAAAAAATGTTTTATGACATTTTGTATTATGTCATAAAATGCCTTATAATAATTTTTATGTCATGCAATATTTAATAACATTTGATAAATTTCAGTTCCATGTGAGTTCCATGGGTCCCAGATTTTGAATACATTCTGTATGTTAGTCCTTTTGAGGTACCTTGGTTGAAATTTTTTTCATTCAGTTATAGATGATAGATGTGAGAGAGCTTTTGAGTTCAGTCTTGAAAAAGAAGTTTGAGAAACAAATTCAGTCCTCCTTGGTTCTATTTGTAAGAGGGCAGGAAAGGAAAAAACTGTTGGTCTGTCAAGATTCTATTGTACCTTACTGTATTTTAGTTTATTATATCACTAAAATACAGTTTTAGTATTTCTTGTGGTTTCTGTTTCCTGACCTGGCTTACCTTGAAGGTTTGACACCTTCAAAGATGGCTTTCACAGGAACCCTTTAATGACATAGTCCCTCGCTGTGTTCCTTGCTATAAAAATGAACCTTATTCCAAGGGATAGCAGGGAATATAAGCTTTGAGCACAATGTGGTCATTTGCTAAAAGCTGATCAGGGAGTACAGCATATCAATTTGGTTGACTGAACAATGCTTTTGCTTCAAGGAGTGTAAGAATAGGAAAGTAGGCAAGATGGTCATGTTCATACCTCAGACAAACAATGATGTTTGCTTTTGACTTACTATGATATATGGACATAATTATTATGACTTATTAAGTGCAAGCTAGGTCAAGCCTTATGCAACGGACCATGAATAAAAGGTATAAACTTTTTGTTTCCGAGGGTTCTTCACAGTTTCTGATAGCACAGTGTTACCAGTTGAAGCATTTTAGTCATGGTGAGACACAACAGATTGCTTCTTGCCAACTTAATAGCTGAAATTATGGGAATAGGGAAAGGTTAATCTTTGTTGCGCCTCCTTCATCACTGGAGTTTTAGGGAGAATATTTATGGTCCTTGTCCTGTCATACAATTAGAGGCTGGCATTTTCTATCATTGTATTATAGCTGCATAAAAAACAAACAAGTGCTCAGTTTGAGTATGCATCTTAAGCAGCTATACATATACTATGGCCAAACACAAATATAAGGTGCCAAACAAACAAATATGTGTTCAAGTATGTTCTCCATCTACATATTTTCTGTCAAACTGTTCTACTTCCTTTCTACTATGAGTTGTAGGAAAATAAGCTGTTGGAATTTTCTACACCCAATTACAGTCAACACTGCAAACCTTTTAATCAGTTGGCTAGCTACATCAATCAGAGCCTTTGACTGGCTGTTATTGAATCTTCTTCACCATCAACAACCGTGAAAGATCCTAGTGGCTCCACACAAAGGCCATGGTAGGCATTTCTAGTGGCCAAACAAGCTCCAATGCAGATGTTTGATGAAAACAGATAACTCTCTTCTTCTGCTGAGGGATGTATATTGGGAATTTTGGTTTCCAGGAGAAACAGTAGTTGGCTTCATGGATTCTCTCTTTATCTGTAACTATTTCTTCCAAGTTCAAAGTGGCTTTCATGAACGTTTTTCAGAGTTGATGTTGGTGATAAAGAGGAGTAAGAAGAGGATACTGAGGAAGCAGATTGATTAAGCTTCCCCCCTCTCTCCTGCCATTCTTTTCTGCTTAATGGTTTCCTGAATTTTCAAATAACTAGAAAGTCGAGGGGAGACAGTTTAGGAACAGAGAAGCAGTTAAATTGGAGAAAATATGATAGCTGAACCAGTGCTATTCCTTGATTCTGATTCCCAGTTTTTTAAAGCTATTTAACTTCCTAAACTTTAGGAATTTAAAATTTGCTCTTTGTTGCTAATAATCTGAAATGGAATCTCATGCCTTCCATTTGGAATTCGTGGGAAAGGAGAAATTAGGGCAGCAACCTACTATCCACCAGCAACGAATAATGTAGAAATTTTCCTAGTCTAAAGAACTGAAGGACAAATACATAGTGAAGCATCATATTCCCAACATAAGAGTGGAGAGGCTTAACATTTCTGGCTAATGTTCAATTCCAAGCAGTGTAATTAATCTGGAACTGAAGAATGTCACAGATGTTTAAAATTATTTTTCTACTGACTCAGTATTCTGAACGCTTGCAAACTGTAGGCTGTGGGTTAATAGCCCCTAAAGTTCATTGCCCACTGGGCCATCTTCCAAATTTGGTGCTTTGCACAAAACGGTATGCAAGCCGAGCCAGATTGTTTCCAAAGTTCCAGCTATAAAAAAAGTTTTAAAGAAAAATAAAATGGCTGTCTGGTCTGACATTATTTTGCCCTCACATGGAAACCAAACACTAAAGGAAAAAAAAAACCATATGAGAACTAGACTGGAAAACAGCCACATTGCAGCATAGGATTTATTTTAATTGTTTTACATTTTTGGTGAGAGTCAGACTTTAATACATAGGTCAGTTTATCATGTATTT
This sequence comes from Pareas carinatus, assembly GCA_032468095.1. Classification (NCBI taxonomy): domain Eukaryota; kingdom Metazoa; phylum Chordata; class Lepidosauria; order Squamata; family Pareidae; genus Pareas; species Pareas carinatus. The sequence goes on from JANHFO010003695.1 coordinate 296,247, forward strand.
ATTGTTCAAGTATAGAAATCTGTTGACTGACTGTGGACGCATAGGTTAGCCAAGTGTTAAAAATGAAAGGCAAAGTATATTATTGATTACGTGCTTACATCCTTAAACAAGCTAAGATCATGCCATTGGAGGCCTTTTCTCCCACTAGAAGGAATATTTTTGTATTTTCTGGAATTGCAAGAAACTCTCTACATGTTCAGTTAAATTGTCTCTTGTATTACTCATATACTGTGAATGGGGATCAGATCAAAATTGGATCTGAATGCTACAGATCATGTTTAGCACATAACATATATCAGAATTACATACTGTAACTGAGGGCTGTTATGATGCTGTTTGGCTTATTAGAGTAGAATTCTATACAGTTTTACTCAGGCCTGTCCACACTTGTAATTGATTATGGCATGCTTAGACAGAATTTCCCCCCTTGGCCCAACAATATTAATTTAACAATACAATTACATCTCACCTTCATTTTGCACAATCCAAGGTGGCGTATTTGATGCTCCTGCCTCCTCTTTTCCTCACAACACCAATCCTGTGAGCTTAGTTGGTCTGAGAGCGTGACTGGCCCAAAGTATAATCCAACCAGTTCTCATACTTAAGTCACAATCTCCTGTTTTATAGCCCACCCTTGCTCACTACACCACACTGGGTATAGTTTCCAGCTCATGAGCATGATAGTCTTCAGATGGCCCTATTAGTACTGATATAAAAATAGCAGTTTTTTTCCCCTTTGTTGTGTCGGCCGTTGGCGTAGCAGCCGCCTTCCTCCATTAACACAGTGTCCTCGTTTTCCGCAAGCCCAGTAGTCAGCTGTGTGGAATTGACACGTCGCCTTTGCGTGAGACCATTCACAGCCGGGGCACGGGGCCACCTTTCACCCTGCCAGCTTGGCCCTTGGCCTGGCTCTATGCAGACGATCAACCTCCTTGCTTGTGTCATCTTCGTCGGTCTTATCGACAGAATTGGGGACTGCAGCAGCATAATAGATGGTTGCTGTCTAGAGCTCCATTGAAGTTGATCGCATGACCTTCACGGCTCCTCCAGCTGCCTCCTGGGCCATCACCTCCTTCAGGGCATCCTTGAATGAGATGTTGCCCTTGGTGAATAGCTTTTGTTGGATCTCTTGATCTCGGAGGCCGTAGATCAGGTGATCTCGCAATTGCTCCTTGAGATCCTGAAACTTGCATGGCCAAGCTGCATGTCACAAGTCGGTGATGAATTCTGCCACTGACTCCTCAGAGTGCTGATCCCTCTTGCCGAATGCAATGACCAACAACATCAGCGTGAAGTGCTCTTCCAGCTCCTGCTTGAGGTCTGTGTAGGTGACCAAGTTGATGCTGGCGGGCACGAACAAGTTTTCGAAGATGTCAAAAATGGCCAGCCTGCACATGGACAGCAGTGTGGCCGCTTTCATGCCCTTGTCTCAGATGCAGTTGTCCCACATGTAGCTCTTGAAGCAGGCACAGAAAGATCACCAGCGCTCGGGCTGTGCAACATTGAATTCTTCCATTCGGCCAACACATGCCATGTCTGCTCTGTGAGTCGCTGGGTTGATCGGTGTTAGCGATTTCTGACCGGTAACTGTGGTTTAATTGCCCCGGGATCCCACCTTCGTTGCCACTGTTGTGCACTGAGGGGGATGGGGGGCAATCAGAGATCGGAGTCCACATTAAGAGTAACTGTTTTATTCACACATCACGTGTACCCGAGTCACAAGGCAATTCCTGATGCCCACGTATAAAGAGTCCAGGAGTTCCACTTTCATGCCCTTGCATGAACAGACCAATGGCAGTCCAGAGTGCTCCTGCACAATGTCCATATTGGTGGACACGGGCTAGGTCACCTGAGCCAATCAATGCCTGTGCGTTTCCTGCACTGCCTGCACGGGACACAACACCCTTCTTGACAATTTCAAAGGCTCACTTAGAGATATGTAAATACTGTTATAATTCAGCTGACCTGTAGCAAGTGGGATCAAAGTGGGGGAGTTTTGAGAAGTCCATGTGGGCCTTCATGCTTTGGATCACTTCCCAGCCTCCACCACCACTTTTCTTCCTACCTTTCCCCTATCCATTAGACATAGTTTCCTGAGTACTTAAGTAGAGTACACTTTTGTATTTCAAAGCAACTTTTCTTCAGGTTTCCAACAAAGTAAAAAAGAGATTGCCAGATGTCTACTATTTTATTAGGGAAAGAAGACTGGATTTGTACCAAGTCTAACAGTATTCTGAAATTGATTTTCTCCACTAGATGCAACAATCCTATTTTTCCTCATTGTAATGCTAGAAAAATAATGCTAGACATTGAATGGGACCCTTGATGGGTTCTATATAGTTTCTCTATATTTGTCAATTTTGACACTTCCCCCCCCGTCCCCTAGGAAAAGCTAGTGGAACAGCTAGCCAGTTTCAGTTCTGCTCCACAGGAGCTTACTGATTTGACAATGATGCAAGGTTTCCTCCCTGTTCTCTGATGGTTTTGGCCTGGTGTCTTTCCACATAATTCTTTATCTCATATTGTTTTAACTGTTGGAAATGCAAAAATGGGGTTGGAGGGGCAGCCAAACTAGGCCAGAAAAACCCAGGCAGCATTCTCTAGTAAGATCTCCTTTCCTGCTGATTTATGGATATTCTTCCTGCTGGTGGACATGCTGATAGGGGCATACAGGTCGGAAAACCAACTACCTTACCTTTAGTGACTGTGTACTCATGACGGCAGCATAAAACAGTGGCTGGACCAGACACACCTGGGACAGGGTAGAGATTAACAATAGAGTAGCTGGCATTGTTTTCTGTTGACTCAAGGATGACTAAATAGCATCTGAACATGGAACAAAGCATTCAGACATTTAGCTTACACTCACACTACTTTGTTTCTAAGACTATACTCTTGATCCATCAGAATTTTAATACAAATTGCATTCAGCAGTAATCTAATGTTTCTGGGAAGCCCATACATGGGAACAAGAAAAAAGCATACATCATGCTTTGGGTTCCTCTGTCCCTCCAGATCCTCCCTGCTGTAATTGGTTTTTCTGATGCATTTTGCCTCTTATTCCAGAGTTTCTTTTTAGAACCTAGTCATGAAGATATCTATCCAGCATCATTCTATAATTTCTTTTTTAAAATCCATCATACACATTTACGGTTCCCTCAGTTTTAGTTCTGGTCATATCAAGTCTTCTTCTTTCTCTGTTGTGAAATACAACTTAGGTATTTCAATGAGGAATGGTTTTGTTGCTTTTTACACTGGTCCAGTGCACACAGTCATAACATGCTTGATTGCTTAATCATGTGCTTTAACTACGCAAGACATAATGCTCCTAAATACTTCATGTCCTCTTTGCATAACCATGGTTAAGTATTACCTTGGCAGCATCATTAACTGCAAGGAACGTTCATCAGGGCTTCTGCACCAGAGGTGAAAAAGATTTGGACCCCTACTTCAAATTCTAGTTAAACTGTAAGTGAAATGCAGTTAAAGTCAACGGGGGGATTGGGTTTGAAATGTGTAATATAGGAAGAAAAATATGCTAGTACAGTTTACTTCCAATATAATTAATATGGGGCTAAGCAAGTCTGATAGGAAAATTGAAATTCTGCAAATTTAATGCAATGTTGAATAACAACAATCATGTGTAAGATGCTAGAGTTAACTCCCCAGCAATTACCTTGAGAGAAAGAAGTAGCACAATTTCTTTACATTCATAACACCCTGGACATAATCTGTTCGAACCCCTTCCCTCTGGACGACGCTACAGAGCATTTCAAATCAAAACAACCAGATATAAGGACAGTTTCTTCCCTCATGTCATCAACCTACTAAACAGCTGATTCACAGGACAGTGTTAGTGTGGAGGGTGTTCTTTGTGACAAGATGAAATGGTTTTCGTGACATGATGTCTGCACTTTATAACATGACATGATGAATGTTGCATATTTTAAGACTATGAATGTATCTTATGCTTATATACACAATTGATTATATATATATGCCTATATGTACAAATGATCATGATTATGCTTATATATTCAAACTGACTATGAATGTATCTTGATTGTATTCTTGTGCATTTATGTAGATATTGAGCACGATCACTGAAGACAAATTCCTTGTGTGTCCTGACACACATGGCAAAATAAATTCTGATTCTGATTAATATATAAATTGCACAGAATTTGGGTGTTGTTTTATATGCTTAGAACTGATATTCTTTTTCTGCCTCTCTCCAGAATTAGAAGCATTCTGTGTCCTAATGAGCTTAAAGTTTTAGCATCACATTATGCCTCTTTTCCACTGCTACCTCCATAGTTCGGATGAAAGTTAAAATAGAGGTTTCCAAAAATAGCTTGCATATAAAAATAGTTCCAACTTTGTGTTAGATAATTGGGAACTGAGATCTGTTTGATCATTTGCTCAGCAGTTTCCGCTTGTTAACCCAAAATGTGGATTTAGTAACATTAATGTGATCATGAGTATATGGCTTGAGTAATTAGTGTAGGCTTTTCCTTCCGTCATTTTGCTTTTGAAGCTTATTTAAGGCTCTTCAAGGCCTGTTTCCTGGAGTTGATACTGTTATGCAGAGATTTTCTTGGGAACATCACCCACTGAAAAGAGGTCATTGTCTTCCCTTAACACCCACTTTCTTCTATGTGATAGACCACATCACTATAACTTCTTGTCCAGTTTCTAAATAATTTTTATCTAGTGTTTTCATGCTTCTAAATATCTCAAGAGCTGCAAGCAAACATCACTAAATTATAGCATTTATCTATCTTAGCTAAGGTTATTGTTTTTAGTAGAAATTTAGGATTGTAGCATTTTGACATAAGCCCAACCCTTTCAGATGAGCTCCTCCAGCTGATTAAACTAACAATTCCATACCAATAGCCATGACTGAAGAATTAGGTATACATATGGAGTGCACCAGACTGGCATTTAATGCATTTAAATTACATGAAACCTACTGAATTAGAGAATATAAAGGTTATGGATTCCTCTTCTTCTTGATTAGGACATTTATTTACTCTTCTCCAAATACATTATGATAAGGAGAGAGATAGAAACCTTAGTTTACTTGTCTATTACTCTACAGAAACACTGTCTGTGCCATGTGTAGGCACTTCTTAAAAGCCTCAGTGGTTATACGCCGCTACATGAAGTACAAAACCACATACACATACATATTTGTGTATGAGGGGAAGTGATACTACACACATCATGATGTTATTACACAAATGACACTTCAGTTTGCAAATTGTGTCTATATTTGGACTGGGAGATCCGAGAGTGACTTAGGCCTTGGTCACCTTTCATTTGATTTATTGCAATGTGATGCACTCTACATCCCCCTGAAAATCTCATGGAAGCTGCAGTTGGTCCAAAATGCAATGACATGCTCAGTTATGCCCATCTAATACTTCTGCCCCAGGAATTGTACTGATTATCAGTAGGCTTCCAGATGCAATGCAAAATAGGTCGCCACCTATGAGGCACTTCATGACATGGTTACTTGAGGGCAGGGCTAGTCAAAGGGCGGTGCGAACGAGGCAAACCGCACAAGGCCTCGCGCTTGCCAAGGCCTCACAGAATTAATAAATAGGCCCTGCCCTGCATTTGCCAAGGCCTCGCACAAGGCATCCGCATGAGACATTTCACATTGGGTCCCGCTTATTCTTGGGCTGGCCCTGCTTGATAAACTGCATGTCTTCCATAATTGCTGCCCACTCAGTGCCTGGCTCCGCTTTACCGCTCCCTTCTCCTCGTCGCCAGTGTTGTAGCGTGGATATACGAGGCAGGAGTCAGGCTGAATGCAACACGTTTATTAACAGAATACAGGAACAGAGAACAAGACGAAACGAAACCTCTCGCTTGCTAACTTTATACTTGGCGCGCTAGCTGCGCGCCAGCCAATCATATTCAAAAATAGGCAACACTTCCATATAAGGCAACCCACAGGGTGGGGGGGGGGTCGACTGGCCTCGGCTCTTGGAAGTCTGGGGATTCCTGGATCCAACACCCTCTATACACTGTGGCAGAGTTAACATGCTTTGGATCCCATCAATTAAACAATTCCACTCAATGGGACCTGGGAAGAGAGCCATCTTTGTTTCAGCACCTCCCCTCTTGAATGACATTCCTTCAGAGGTTCGTATAGTTCTTTCCTCTTTACATAAACCTTTAAGATAAGAAAAGTTTTTATTTATACCCCATCCTTCTCCCGAAGGACTCAGGGTGGCTCACAGGCAACGTAAAGATCTACCTCTTTCCTCAGACCTTCAGCTAAGTGGGTGACAGATCTCTTTTTGATCTGTGAGATGGTGATTCATTTCTCCAGGCATTTGTTTTCATTGTATTGTGTAGATTTGTTTAATTTAAAATGTTACACACTGCCCAGAGATGTATTAGAGTGGGGTGCCTATAAAGGTAATAATATTTTAAAAATTAAAAAGGGTATTTTAAGTGAAACTGATATGTTACTAAAATTATTTATACTTGTGATGAAAAGGAAGAAACTAGTTTATATAATTTCTTTCCCTTTTCTTTTCTATTTTCTTTTTATTCGTTTATGTTTTAGTTTGTATTAGTTTTATTTCTATGGTAATGTTTACAGTAATAAAACTGCTATTAAAGATTAAAATTAGATGTGCATAATGTCACTGTGACTTGTAACCAGATGTCAATGATTGCACATGTTATTGTTTCAACAACTCAGGGATTACAACATTTAAATAAAAGTATATCTGTTATCAAGTTGACTTCAATGTTCCATGAATAGACTATTGCTTGTGCAACAGGATTTTCCTCATGCCTCCTCTTTCTTGCAAGTTTTATGGAAATCTGTATACTCATTTTTTCCAGAGACCCACCCCCAGTCTTCTTTAGGCGATATGGTATGTAAATAAACATTTAGGTATGTAAATATACATTATGAGAAATTTGATCCACCATTAGTGTCTATTCTTTTGTCAAAAAGATACAATTGGAAGCAAACCCTCATTATGACTATCCCATACTACAGAATGAAGTTTGATAAAAAGTGTGATTTTGGACATGCTCACAATTAGCAATTACATAATACTTGATTGAATCTAGACATGGTCATTGGAGTCTTTACCTTCCCTATAAATTATGCATTGTTATCAATAAACACTTATATCCATCTTGAGCATCATTCATATATATAGTACATCCATATATAAATATATATTATGCCAGGAATGATATACAGATAGCTTTGACTCCAGTGCTAAAGATGTCAGTTCAGTTTTTTTTTATTATATGGTGAGAACTGGGAAGGAAGAAAGGTAGGAAGGAAGGAAAGAAGGAAAGAAGGAAAGAAGAAGGGGTGCTGGAACGATGATTCTGTATATAATATGACAAGGAGACAAAGAAAGAAACAAGTTATGATAGTTGTATGTGTAATGGAATGGTTTAGTTAAATTATTCTTTGAAACAAGAGAAAAGTGATCAACAGTGCCATTGGGGAAACAGGATGTGGTTATACAAATATATAGCATAAATACATGAGTTATACAGATGCTACATCTGTTAGAGATTTGAGAGTGTTTAATAAATTCATCTAAGTTACCCTTCTATTAATTTCAAATTCCAAGAAGAATATAAGGATACAATTGTTAAAAGCAGAGCTGTCCTTGGATCATATATACAATCCTGCTCAGTCTATTCTTTACAACATTAGATATATTACTAAAAATCAGCACTGAAAATAATGACAAATCATTATAAAGTAAGAAAGAAATAACTGTTAAAGCTTTGGAACAAATGATTTGGTAAAAGTGGAAGTTCTCAGAATTATTATTTATAAATAAGAGGAACTTATGGTTCTGGATACTAATGTAATATAGCATGAGGATAACATGACACATCATTCTAACTTTAATATGATTTATTTTGGTTTTATTATTATATGAAACATACCTTTCTGATTTATTAAGTAAATTTGGCTAAATAACAAATGGCTTAGCACAATGTATGAACCACATCCAAGACTTGAAATCCAGCTTTATGTTATGAGTTTAGGGAAAATCCCTTCACTACCATTTGTGGTGTTCTGTTCATTCATAGTATTTGCTTGATCATTTTTCAAGTTCTACTTCTGTCATTATACCCATTGCTGGGAACTGCTAAACAATTCAGATGTTATATAGAATGTTTGCTTGGCTTGGCTTTTGGGAAATCATCATTAAATCCACTCACAAGAACAATATCTCAAGGTTTGTGTCAGACTTTTGGGATGGTAGAATTTTCAAAAGTGAACGGTTGATCAGAATATACTCCACTATTGTAAAGCAAACATTAAAGAAGGGAATTGTCCCCTTAGTTATTTGTTATACTTACATGAACCCTAGGGAACCTTTCTTAGTGAAAGTGATTGAAAAATGAGGGCCAGATGTAATATAAATAGCAACTCTTATTTATTTAAAATATTTATGTACTAGCTTCCGGTACTCGTGCTCTGCTGTGTGGATTTCCAAGAAAATTGAATGTTTGGAAAGAAAATAGAAGCATGTAATCTGTGAAGCTACTGGAAGTTTTAATTTTATTAATATAAAAGGCACCTATT
>JANHFO010003695.1:412588-422598 GCA_032468095.1 Pareas carinatus
AAAAAATTGTTCTTTCACTGTAAATCATGAATGAGATCATAATTCGCTTTGCATCACTGCTGCAGATAAATCTTAAAAATGTCAGAGTCAAAAGCCTAGTGAATTAATATACTGTGTTAGATATCCCTTCACTACTGAACTATTGATTAGTAATTATTCTTTTCAAATACAACAAAGTTCACATTGTAAAGCCATCTGCATTCCATTCTGTGAAACCTAAGAATTTGTTTTGTTTTGCCTTTTTTCATCAACTATTCAAAAGACTGATATGATTTAACTGAAATACAGTTAAATTCCAATTAACACAAACAGCAAAGTTACATGACAGTGAAGCAACATTTTTTTCCTGCATGATCATCATAATATGGTCTTTACATAGCAGTAATGGAAGAAACAATCTATCTTTGTGGACATTTGAAGAAACTTTTGAACATTTCTAAAACCAATTCATCAATAGAATTTAATTGCTTATGTATATCTGTCATTACTATGGATAAAATGTTGAAAGAGCAGAGCAAAACAAAAGGAACCACAAAACTCTCAATTGTTGGTTGTTTGATGTTTGTTTTGGATCAGAGATCTACATATTAGGGTATAACAAATAGCAATAGCATAGAAGACTAACATCTGTTCACTAATAATTTGAAATGTGTTTTTAAAACTACAGTAAAAATAGAGTGTTAAAATAATAGAGTAAAAAGAAGCTGACCTTTGATAGACCCATTCCAAAATATCACAAATAATGGTGTCACAACACTAAACAAATAACAGAGCAGCATTCCCACTGTCTTTCTCCATCAAGACAATTGAAGCAGATTTGATGCTGAACCAAAGCTTGCAATCAAGCTGGAAGAAGTCTAGAAAAATCTTTTTCTTCCTAATACACCTGAAGTTGATCAGTTACCATCTTTCAATCACTTGTCCAGGAAGTGAACATTAGCATCCCGGGCAAACTTCCAGATGTGTAGAAAAGCCATCAGTGGAGATACTTTCCTCTGGTTTTAATACATTGGTAATATATTTCCATTAACCTTATAAAATTCTAATTTTCTTTTTCCTCCCCAAGCAAATATCATCTTTCAGTTCTTATTGAGACTTTGTGGAATCTCACATCCATAGTCAAATAATCTGTGATGTCATAGCAAAACAAGTTTCCATTTCAATTTCTCCTCTTTTCTTACAAAACTCCTGGAGGTTCAGGGTCACAAATTAGTATTCAGAAATTTAACTGAGCCAGCAATTAGTTTCTTGCATAGGAAGCACATACTTCAGCTTTGAAGTTATTCACCCAAGGGGATGAAGAAGATTAGCTGATGGATGCAGACAAAGTGTCACCCAAAAACTGACCATGAAAATGAATGTTTCCTAAAGGCTGCACAGTCTTTCTTGTAAGAGTGTTGGATGAATCCTTCTATTTTGCTTCCCCTGCCAAATTCATTAATAAATACATTTTGTAATGTTTTAATGTATTGGTTTTGTGTGTTTTAATATATTTTATTTTAAAACTACCCTGACATGTGACTGTACAGGAAGGAATGTAGAACTTAAAATCTTCACATTAAAGTAAATAGAAGAACAATTACTTGTGAAGTAGTACTGCTTCCTCTAAACAAATATTAAAAATGATAAATACAAAAAACTCCTAGATTAGAAAAATAAATAAAGTGCAATGATTTTGACTTGTGATTTAGATGGACAAAATTGTATTAGAATATTTAGCAAATTGGGAAAGAAAATATAGTTGCAAGAATGGTCTATGTGCATGCATATTTTATTCTTATTAATCTATAATCTACAATTGTGAGACACGAAAAGAAATTCAATAAGTGTTTCCCCAAAAGGTAAAACAATAAGAAAAAAGGCATCAGATAAAATAGAACAGAAAAAGCAAAACCAGTTGAAGGGTTTTAAAAATACCATATGTTTTCAAATGCCCCCTTTCAACCAGTAGCTTGTTTTTCCTATTTAAGCATGACTAAAGCATTTGATGTTTTAGGCATACTTAAATATTGCTTATTTTTGTGGGACATCTGAATAAACATGCTTAGTGTAGCATTAAAGAATTTATAAAAACCTTTTGACACCATTTTCAAGTACATGAATGAATTGTTGATGGATAAATGTAGACTGAGTACAAAAGTGAGCAATCAGTAAAGAAGATGTATGTTAAAAGCATTTGGTTATTTAAAGAGAATGAAGATCAAATTGCAAAGCAAATATATGAAGAAAGAGTGAATTGGTTGAGAGGAAATGGAAAATAGAGAAAGTCATGACTGCAGAGTTGGTTCAGATCCTCAAAAAAAGGGAAATGTGGAAAATTGAAACCCAAAGCACCATGTTAATCAGTTTATGGACATGATGGAGACAAGGTTGTTTGCAAGAATAGAAATAGAGAGAGACGTATTGTGAATAACATTGTCGTAAACTAGACTTAGAGTTCCTTTCCTTTTTCTCTTATGTCCTGTCTTTAATTTCTTTCACTCACAATTATTTTTGCTAACTCTCCAGAGGAATCCTATGTAGGCATGCTACATTTGGTGTGAATGAAGAAGTGTCACATAGAAAAAAACTCAAGGTTTGCTGTGTGTGTCGTCTAGAATGCAACATACAGAGTAATAGCTTTGTTAGTGGAAAACTGATTCAGGTGAAAGTGACATAAAACACTAAACACTCTCAAGCAGTTCGATGGTGGAATGAATTTGCAAGGGAAGTGATAAGCTCCCTTCAGAGGTTGTATTCAGAAGATTCTGGACAATCCTTTGTTGCAAAGCTTGAATTTGGATTTCTATCCTTATCAAAAAGTTGGATTCACCCTATGGGCACATCCTATTTAGTCCATGGCCAGTACAGATTACCTACCTCTTCTGGTGTACAGGCAGATGATGTGATGGTCCTCTCCCTGTCAGCTTTTTGAGGTAGTATTCTACCTACAGTATATCGTAAGATTGCAGTAACAGAATCTTGCAAGTCTGAAAGTACTTTTCCACTTCCTGTTTACTTTTCAGAGAATTGGGGAGGAATCCCTTCTGAGATGCTTTCTCCACTCCTTGTTCCCGTTTTGGACTCAGATTTATCTTATTAGATAATTATCTAGACTTCAGCTCTTCCTGTATTTCATGGTTATTCTCACAGCCTATTATACCCTCCTAGTTCATTGCAAATCTAGCAGCTGATTCAAGGATTTTCCAGTCTTTGTAATTCCTCATTATTCTTAGTAATCAACCTTTCACTTGTTCCATGGGCAATTTTTTCATTATAATAGCGCTACTACTATTGCTAAGTGCCATTTAGCAATTTCCATTCAGGCCAAGGATGTTCTTGATCAGGTGGCAGATAATTGCATGGTTGTGTCTAGCTGCCCAGTATTCTTTACTCACCTTCATAGTTTCATCAGGGTAGTCTGTGGTGGTTACTTGTTATGAGGGCTGGAAGTTTGAGGAAGCTGTTCCTTGATCTCGGTCTTACCCTTGGAGGTTGATGGCTGTATAATAGGTGTGTTTCTGTAGATGTTGCTTTAACCCACTCTTTATGAACAACACTTTCCTGAAGGAATGTTGGAAGGAGAATACCAGCTAGATAATGCACCTTTTGTACTGAGGTTGGTTTTAGATACTCTTTGACCAGTCTCACTGTTTCATTTAGGGTCATATCCACCATTGTCCAATGGGCAATATGAAGCTCGCTTATTTTTCTCTCTCTCTCCTCACCAACTCTATGCAATCTTGGTTCTGTGACTTATATAGTAACCAAAACTTTACTACTGGAACTTTGCATCAAGTTCCTAAACAAGTAGCTGCTAATTGTGAGAAAGTGAAAAAGAGGAGGTGCTCTGACAGGTAGCAAGTTCCTTAAAGAAACAATGGATTAATCCATAGTTTCAGTTCTTTGGGCATGACTGGTACAATAAAAAAATAAAATATAAGGAGAAATTGGGGCATTGAATAAAGTGGTAAATATAGGAAGGAAGAGGGGGGCATCCACAAGGGAGAGTGGTGAATAGAGGGTTTAGATACAGGGATACCTACCCACAACACAGATGGGAGGGAGAAAAAAATGGGAATGATCAATCAGATCATCCACTGATTCTAGTCTGAAGTCGGCATATTACAACAATCTGGACTGGCATGTTTGAAGTTGACTTAAAAATAAACCAGAAGCAGCATGGTAGACAAACAGTTAAACTTCTGGCAAGAAACACCGTAAGATTTGATGAGATTAAGTGCTATAGCATATTACAAAATATTTTATCAGAATTTTGATTCTATAACTACCAATGTTGCTTCACTGACATGTAACTTTGCTGTTTGTGATAATTGGAATTTGACTGCCTTTCAGTTAAATCAAGTCAGTCTTTTGAATAGTTGTTGAAAAAAAGGCAAAACAAAATAAATTCTTAGGTTTCACAGAATGGAATGAAGATGGCTTTACAATGTGAACTTTGTTGTATTTGGAAAGAATAATTACTAATCAATACTTCAGTAGTGAAAGGATACCTAACACAGTATATTAATTCGCTAGGCTTTTGACTGACATTCTTAAGATTTATCTGCTACTTTTTATAGAATTATAGATCTTTGGGGGGGCAGGTGCTTTTTCTAGGCATTAATATACTGATGTTTAATTATTCTGTATATAACATTTTGCATGGCTAACTCAATGAATGCTTATGATGAATTCTCGGACTAGTTCAGTGCAAGGTCAAGGGGTTAGCCCAGGAATTTTGAGAATGTTTGGAGATCCTTATTCAGCTTTGCTGGCCTCTTCCTAACAACACAAAAATATAAGGCTAAATTTGGGCACTGCTTTCTACTATTTCTATACCAGAAAATGTTCCATGTCTGTGGCTTGGGATGTCAGTTGTAGAATCATAACCTAAACTCAAATCATGTCACAGAAGGCAAAGAATATAGTACCATTTGAAATAAGGAGTAGTTATTTTATTTAATACCCTAGTATGACTTGTAGATTTGCTTAGTTGGAATGCAATAACAGCTCTATGCCTATCCCAAATATGTATCTTAGGATATGATGAGTGTATTTTTATAACATGATGAATACGTTCATGACACGATGATCATAACTTATCATTTGTAGCTTACATGTACATTGAGAGCATCTGCACTGGAGACAAATTCCTTGTGTGTCCAATCACACTTGGCCAATAAAGAATTCTATTTTTAATTCTAATATTATGCACACTCTTAGATGTTCTATCTTTTTCTTCACTAACATTTAAAAAAGCAAGATAATGAAAGCTAGTTTGTAACTAATTTGCACTATCTACCCTGCACAATGCTTTAACTAATGATTTCAGTACACTGTGGTTCTCTCCACTCTATTAAGCTTCTGGCACCAAATTAGGCAACAGCAGTGCAAGGGACAAACTAGATGTTATGCAAAAACACACCATTGAAAATACCCTGATTTTCTTTTTCATTGCTTAAGGAGGTTTGCTTTCCTGACATAGTAACTAGTGTAGGTGTATCTCTTTCTCTCTATCCCTCCATGGATATAAGCGTACATATACATATACATTATACATACAGATAAGCATAAGTTAAAATCATAAATCATAGGATATAACCAAAAAACTGGGTTGGACTAGAAGACCTCCAAGGTCCCTTTCAGTTCTATTCTTGATAGTCATAAGATACCAATAGGAGTAGGTAATAGGAATAGTAATACAGTCCTGCTACATGGTTATATATCCTTAGGCATAGACAGTGCTGTGGAAATACTATACATATACATATGCACAGTATATACTGTACAGTGCAGGGGTGGGACGATATGGCAACTTTCCATGCTGGCTTAGAAATTCTTGGAGTCCACAGGTTGTAAAGTTGACATAGCTGCCCTCCCCTGGTGTAAAATTGAATCAGGAAATAGACAACTATGTCTCAATGTGCCACAAACTCGATGATAATTGTTTACTCAAAGCTGCCAAATATTAACCAAACCATAGCATTATGAGATATATGCTCAACTTCCAGAGATACCAAAAATAAACACTTGTGGGGAAAAAAGTAATCGGATTGGGACTGTGAGAAAAATGGTCAACCTTCTCTCTCTTACACCATACTTTACAAAGCCTGGTGGTTCCCAAAAAACCCCATATGATTAAATTCTTACCTGTTATGTGGAAGCTTCACTTTGGAGTTCACAGAAATCATGTATCTCATTCTTGACATAAAGGCTTGTAGGATGCATCCTGCAGGTGTGGAGACAAAGTTCTTGGTCGCATTTGTCCTACTGTGGAGAACATTTAGAAAGAACTGAAAAAGTTCAGATACTATATGTGAGTAATGGAGTCTTTTAAAAGGGGAAAAATCACATCATAACATAAGATAATAAAAGGTCATAGAGAGAATATTTCAACAGGGGCCAAAGCTACCATTTTAAGCTCAGTACAAACTTGTAACAGATCTCCTATCGCCTCAGGCAACAGCTCCACCTTGAATATCCAGTTCAAGAGTTGTAAAAAATACAATTACAAAATACAAAATAGATATAATAAAAAAAAGCACAAGACAGTATCAAGGACTTCACAAATACAATTCTGCATTCTATATTCTGAAATTACACCACGAGGGTCAGTTCTAATGGCAAATATAAACTTTATATAAATTGATAATTCATTTTAAGAAGTGATATCTCTGCTTCTTTCCATTGCTGAATCCCTTCCTTTATACTTATGATAAAATCAGTGTTTAGCTGCCTACATTTTTGGCAAATCCTATTTGCAACTGTTCCTAGAATTAATACTCCCAATCATTATGGTACTTTGTCCTTCATTCCTATCTGCACCTAAAGAACTCTGGAACTGATACTCATTGATAGCACCCAATGGAGCATACACCTTCTGCTTCTCAAATTGCAAGTCAGGTTGAAGTGCAAAAGCACATTCTCCCCACTTAAAGACAACACTAACTCTGTGGGATTCTTAGTGCTCTCAAAACTTGGTGCTCTCAAGATACCCTCTGTGATGTCCTTCGCTGTTTTCTGGCAGACGTTTCATTACCCAATTAGGTAATAACTAGGTAACATCATCAGCTAAGACTTTCTGGATGAGATCCAGCAGTTCTCATAAAACTGAAAAAAATGGATACAACGACATGAAAAAATATTGCACATATATTTTCAAGTATTATTTATTTAGTCATAGTTTCTCTTCCTCAGAACAGAAAGGATGCTGCCTTCACCGACCCCTTCTTAATTGTATAGCCTAGGACCTTCATGCAATATTTGAATCAAAATCTCCAAGAGTTTTCCATGTCTATGTATGCTGGTGCATATATGCATGTGTATATGAGAAACGTAATAGAAAGACTGGATCTGTAAATATGGAGTTCACTTGAAAAAGCACTTCAGGTGAAATCTATATCTGTATCTATCATCGGATCATCTATTTGTTGCTCACTAAGATATACATTTATACCTGTCATTTCTACTTGACTGGTTTGATGGTAGTTTGTAAAGTAAACTCAATTTGTAGGTCATAAGTCCACAGCTAACAAATCCCTGGATATTTATTCAACTCCCAAATTAAATTACTTTCAAAACTGTTTTGCAAATACTTTGGTCTAACCAATTAAATAAGAATGACTTGCTGTAGTACAAATAAATAAATAAATGTTTAAGTCTGTAGGGCACTCTCTCAAATGAGCAAATATATTTGTTTAATTCTATGCTATCTTGTCCATTAACTCTTCCAGAGGGAGAAAAATAATAATTTCACACATGAAGCAACCGAGGAAGGCAAAAGAGGACAGCTAATGATTGGAATGAAAACCAATTCTGTGTTGTGCTTGAAAAAACCAGGCTAGAAAACAGGAAACTATGCGTTCTTGTCTTGCCTTAGGTAAAAAAGCCAGCTGACTTACTTTGAGACAGTCAGTCTCTCTCAGATCTAGAAAGAAGATGAGGGCAACCACTTCCAAAGATGTTGCCAAGACAACTGCAGGGACTTGCTAAGATAGTTGCCAGGAGTCATGATTGATTTAATTGTGACAAAATTAAGTAAACTACTAAAATAATCTTATCCAGGTTCCTACAGATTACTTTTTATAATGAGACTTTAAGAGTAAGGCTGGGCATGCATTTATCAAAAAGCCATTTGTTCCTGCAGATTTAAATTGGAACAGGGTTTTATGTGGAGAGAGGTGGATGGTTTAAAAATGTGATAATTAATCAATCAATTAATTAATTAATTATTACTAATTATTAATTAATTAAACTTGTTTGTTGTCCATCTTGCCATAAGGTGACTCTATTGCAAACCTGATTTAAATGCAAAATTTATATCAAACTAATCAAATTGTGCAATGAGTTGCAATGTTTGTATGTTACTGCTTGTGGAGCTGGAAAGGAGTATCAAAATTGTAAAAAGAAGGCAAGCACAAAATGTCCAAGAGGCATAAAAAAGTGTTCAATATTCTGTCAGCTGTCTTCTTAACGGTTTGGAAAAAGAGCAGTTTAGGTTAAAAAGGTGAGGTTAGTCCTTCTATTACTTATTATTTTAGATAGTATTTCTTAAACATCTGTGAAAGTGCTACTTTGGGAAAAGAGAAATACACAGGAAGAATGACTAGCACTTACCCAGGGACTTTATTGACTTACCACTTATATCTCACATCCTCATTAGAATTGAATAAGGACATACATTCAATTTTGCAGCTACTGAGATTGTTGGACGAGCAGGTACAAAAGCAGTCAGGGAAGTGATTGAAACCCAAGAAATGGACCCCTCATCAGTCAACAGGAGTGCTGATTTACCACCAGCTTATCAAATATTTAGGAAGTGATGGCTTGGCAGCACAAGGAAACAACAGCCAATAACTTAATAGCTGGTCATCAACATCCCAATCAAAAACTAAAAAGTCATGCACAACCTGGCACCACATAAATTCCATACACAGAACAGCCCAAAGCACACATTCTACTAGAGAGAAGTTTCCTGCGACTCCAGCATGAGTCCAAAAGCTCAAAAGACTAAGCCTCTGGTCCTAGTGACCAACCCAGACTGGATCCTGCAACATTATCCTAGGACACGTATATTTGCCTTCATTCATTATTAGCATGAGCTCCAAACACCACATAAAAAATCAGCTTGAAACTGCATGATGCCAATGTTCTCAGTGTAACCAGATGCCCCCAGTTTAGTACCACTTAATGGTGAGAATGTTTTAAACATACCACTGTATCATATTTTGAAATAGGAGAGAAACTAGAGGTATATTGGCCTTGACCAATATAATTCTAATACATTTAACTACCAACTTTGTTTTTAATCTTTGGCTTTTTAATTAAAAAATCTTTTAAAAATGGTCTTCTGTTAAGTTTAGGACTTACGTTTGAAAATTTATTGCTTATGTGAACATTCCAGGAACCATCGGAAGAAGAAATGTCCTCTGTGGAGAATCCCATGCTGCTCTAAGCATCTGAGGCATTTTTGTTGTTTAAGAAAAGGCTTTGGATCCTTGTTTTTGTTTGCCTGATTTGGAGGGAAAGATAAATGCCAGCTGGACTCCCCTCCCCATGTTACTAGCTATCCCTCTATGAATCTGCTGGACTAGAAAAACCAAATATCTTCCCACCTGGAGCTGAGTCAGAATTCTGCTATATTCATGAGAAGAAGAGGGAGGGAGACAAGGAAAATTTAAAACATGGGAAGTTGGCTCTGGACAAGCCAAGGAAAATGAATCAGAATCAGAATTTATTTTGCCATGTGTCTCACACAAGGAACTTGTCCTCAGTGATCATGCTCAATACCTACATACATACACAACAAGAATACAATCAAGGTACATTCATAGACAATTTGAATATATAAGCATAATCACAAAGACACCCTCTGCACTAACACTGACCTATAAGTCAGCTGTTTAGTAGGGTGATGATATGAGGGAAGAAACTGTCCTTATGTCTAGTTATTTTGGTTTGCAATGCTCTGTAGCAGTGTCCAGAGGGAAGAAGTTAAAACAGATTATGTCTAAGGAGTGAGGGGTTCA
>JANHFO010003696.1:53471-64777 GCA_032468095.1 Pareas carinatus
GCAGTTTCCCCCATTCAGGGGGATCGGGCGTGGGCCCGTCCCCACATACCAGACCATTGGAGCCTCGTCTCTCCTGGGCCCGATGCTATGGAGGCTGCTTCTTGGTGGCCATTTTCCCCGGAAATAATGACATTTGTTCCTTTTAGAAAATGAGTGCATTTCTGGTAAGTTTTGTAAGCTTGTCTCAAATGCAGGAGACAAATGCACATATTACTATAATATTCTTTTTTTCCTCATAGAATTGTTGATTTCCATATTTATCTTAATTATGTATGCAAATGAAGCTACTGCCATATTTTCATTTCAGCAGATCGTTACTCACTACTCATCCATATATTTGTCTCAGTGCTGCTGTCCTCATGTTTGCAAATGTTCCACAGAAATACAAACAAGACATTTGTAATAGCAGTATTTCATTACTAAAGCTGAGAGATGTCAGGCATAATTACTAGGACTAACATCTGGACAGCTTTATTGAATGACTGCTACTGCCAGGATTGTTACCATATACAAAGCAGCATTATTCTTATGAGTAATAACTATGGCCAAGTTAGGTAAGTAGTATACCCAGAAACATAATATCCAACAGAGACTCTTTATAGATATATCCCCTGAAATATTTTTTATAATAATATATTAGATAGTTACAGAGAATTTAGAAGTAATGCACATCATCTATCTGTAGAACCCTACAAGTGCATTTGGATTTGTATAGCAAGATTCATTTCCTCAAGGTCTCAATAGAATTATATGTTTCTGGTAAAGCTTTTTGCTTTTCATAATACACAAAAAGTGAACTTTGTTTTCATACCTTTTTCTAAATTAATGCCTGGTATTATCTGGATAAAGATCTGGAATAGATAACAAAACCTTATGAGAAAATGAAGTACTGTAAACATTTTATTTCTTTATAGAACACATTTGTCTATTTTCACACATCTTTTGCCCTTGGGTAAGGATAATTCTATTATTTAATAACACCTCAATTGCCAGAAAGCAGTTGGTTTTATCTACAAATATTCTTATCTAGTCAGATAGCTTACATTCCACGAGTTTATGTACTGACTCATTTGCAAATTAAGGGTATATAAATAAGTAATGCTAATTTGCATTGTATTCAGTGGTGTCTCCAACTGTCAAAAGACTCTTTGATTAGTTGCCATTTTAATCAGTGGAATGGAGTAACAGACTTTCTTTATCCTTCCTGTTCCATAGTACTGTCTTTATGAAATTGGATGGGATGCATCAAAATTTAAAGCAGATGGGGAACTGGGGAGTCACAGAAGGAAGGCAAATTTGTGAGAATCATATTCCACCTCCTCTGTCATGCACTAATGAAAGCCTACACTGGAACCTTTAATAGAACACCAAAATGATGTGTTTTGGTCACTATTTGAGTCTTGGCGAATAGAAATATGAAAATATATTGGTCATACTCTTCTGTTGTGTGTTGCATACACTATTTGTCAAGTACTAAACAATTTTGAATTATGCATAAATATATAAAACTAGTAATATTAAGGACTGTACAAATTAATGAAGATAGGATGATATGTCAGGGAAGTGGTCACTTAAAAAAAAATCTAAAACTGGAGAATCTTCAAACTGTCTAAGATGGTTATTGCCCAACTTAGTTTGCAAGCCTCTTTACTCAAGTAAAGTTGTGTCTGGAGGCTGACAGAGTGGGAAAACCATGGGCCGCCATTTGCTGAGCCGGACCTGAGAATGAACGACCAATAGCGAGCGAGTGGGAAGCACTTCAACCGCTGATTGGCCAGGCATCCAGACCCAGGGAGTTTGAATAGGGTATTTAAAGAGGCCCGGAGCATGTGCCCGCTGTCTCAGTTACTGTTCAATAAACGAGTTGCTAGTTCACCTGCTGTGTCCGTGTCTAACTCCCACGCTACACAACAGTGATGACAAAAGTGAGATCTGGCTCAAACGGGCCACGAGCGACACACTAGTAGAAACACCGATCGACCTGGCAACTACCGAAATGGCAAAGGTCGACCAAATGGAGGAGTTTGACATCGTGCAGTCTGAGTGATGGTGGTCATACTGCGCTCGGCTGGAAAGCTACATGAAGGCCAAAGCCATCCGCGAAGACGGTATGAAGGCGGCCACCCTCCTATGTATGAGTGGACTGACAGTATTTGATATCGCTGAAAATTTGTTTGCCCTGCACCCATCAATACCGTAGTGTATCCTGACCTAAAGGCCCAGCTAGAGGAACACTTCACGCCGATGCTATTGATAATAGCCTGGCACCATGCTTTTCGACAGAAAGACCAGCGACCTGGAGAATCCACTGCCGAATTCATAGCTGCACTAAGACACACAGCGAGACCGTGCACATTCCAAAACTTGGAGAAACAACTGTGCGATCGTCTGGTCTGTGGCCTGAGGGATCAGGTGATTCAGGAGAAGTTATTTACAAAAGGGGACATCTCCTTCACAGATGTCCTGCATGAGATGATGGTGCACGAAGCGGCCAGCAGGCTGTCCGAGTAGTGCAAGTAACTCCAAAGGAATTCCCTGACACTGCAATCCACTAGACGACAACCTCCCAGTGCGAGGAAGAAAAGAGGGACAGTGAAACGGAAGGCAAAGAGGTCAACCAAATACAAGTGGCCAGGCTGAGACCCACAGCCAAGAGCGGGAGACTGCCCCCATGCCCGGGATGAGGAGGACCCCCTGCCAGAGCGAGCTGCCGTTTCTGCATAGCGGACTGCTGAGCGTGTGGCAAGAGAGGACATATTGCGACAGTATGCAGGACACAGAAGGTAGCCGCCACAGTGATGGCCGAGGTGAGCTGACAAACAGGGGGGCCAGGGTCACGCCAGGTCAGTCATTGCTCATCTGCCCACCAACCAAAAGGGAACGAGGCACCCCACATAATAGCAGGGAAACTGCAGCTGAAGGTCAAACTGCAAGGGGTCCCGTGCAGAATGGAGCTTGACATGGGCTCCACTCTGTCGATCATATCCCTCCCACTTTCAGACATGTATGCGAGACAGGGGACAGGATAACGAAATTACGGCCAGCACAGGTCCTACTGAAGGACTTTCAAAATGCGAGATCCAGGTCTGTGGGAAAGCCATGATCAAGGTGGAATACAAAAGATTCAAGGGCCCCTTGCCAGTCATGGCAGTTGAGGGGAACAGAACTAGCCTAATTGGCCTTAACTGGTTCAAAGCCCTCGGGATAGCAATCAGGGGAATTAACCACGTGGCCAGAAGTGAACTGTCGGCAGTCTGCAGAGAGTACGATCGCGTCTTCAGTGAGAGTTTGGGAGAGTTCAGAGGAAAGCCTATCGTGTTCCACCTCGATCCTCAGGTGACATCCATGCGGCTTAAATCGAGACAAGTGCCTTTCGCACTCAAACCAAAGTTCAAAGCGGAATCCTAGAGCCGGTTGCCGGGAGTCCATGGGAGACCCCTATTGCTACCCCCCTCAAAGCGAATGGAGAAAGCGAATGGTACCGAGAGTCCATCAGCCAGCAGGACTGACGTTCCGGTCCAAAAGGTGTGGGGGAATGGATGTTGTGTCCAGAGGCCAGCAGCATGGGAAAACCACGGGCCGCCATTGGCAGAGCAGGACCTGAGAATGAACGTCTAATTGCAAACGAGCGAGAAGTGCTCCAACCGCTGATTGACCAGGCATCAGGAGCCGGGAACTTTGAATAGGGTATTTAAAGAGGTGCAGAGCGTGTGCCCTCTGTCTCAGTTACTGTTCAATAAACAAGTTACTAGTTCACACGCTGTGTCTGTGTTTGACTCCAACGTCACACAACAAGTGTCATAACCATGTATGGTAGGCATCGAAAGTGAGTTATAAGTGAGCAGGACCATAAACAACTCAAAGGGTTTCTGTTTATGCAACGAAACTGCAGCTAAAGGGCAGCAGTAAGAAATTATGGATTCCCATAGCTCTGTACTTTGATAGAACAACTAGACTGAAAATAACTTTGCCCCCTCCCCCAATAAAGCAAGCAAGAAAGAAAAATCCTGTTCCAAGACATAACATGACCATGGGATGGACATCTATTACAAGATACTTATTTTATTGGTTTTGGAGACGTTATTAATTATATATCGCTCATTTTTCTTGGGTAGCTATGTTTCCATAATTAGAGTTAACTGCTATGTCTGGCTAATGTAAATTAATAAGAATTGCTAATGTTCCACATTTAAAAATAATCTCAGTGATTGCAAAAAAAATGAGAATTAAATTATCAAGCAGTCAATTGTTATGTCAAAATTGCAAAACTATTTCACTGAATATATTCAGTGAAATGGAAGATGTAGACCACTTTATTTAGAAGCTCCCTAGAAGAACCTTTTTTTATAACCTTGCAGAATGAATGTGACTATTCATCAGAATTCATATCCTGTACTGTACTGTTCTGATAAATAAAAGATCTCCAGTACGTTTAGCACTAAAACCTAACAAACTGATGATACTCAATTTTTAATCATAATTTCTAATGAAGCTCTAATCCTATTTGCAGAGAATTTTATTTAACATTTTATGGGCACAATATTTGTTTAATGGAATTTATGTGATCCTGAGATGTTTATGATAACATAAGAGAAATACAATAATTTTAGTCAGAACCTTGTTATTCAGTATGTAAGTATTTACAGAGGATGTTGCTTTGCCAAATATCTGGACAGTAATCAGGTTCTCAGGCATTTGCTTCTTTTGGATCCAGAGACAATGAAAACTTCAGTAAATAAAGGGATTTTAAGCTTTGTTATTAGCCCAAGCAAAGAAATTGAAATTGAAAAGCATACCATAAAAAGCATACATACCAGACAAGATCACACCCAAATCTTTAACAATAACAGCAGAGGTATTCCAAGAGTGGTCAATCTGCATAGTACCCAGTGCTAGGTTCCCATGCAGACGTTCCTCACAAACAATAACAACCTCAAGATTTTTATCAAACCTTAGTACTCTGACCTCATGGTTCAGGGACTGGTTTTTGGTCAGGAGACTGCAAGACCTGACCTTGACTTGCTGGCACATGACGAAATGGGAATTGAACATCTTGAGATTTTTACAGGAGAAAAGCTTTGAAGCTATGTGAAGATTCCTCACTTCTCCTTTATACAGTAAACGAGCAAAAAAAAACTTTGAGTTAGCTCAGAATGAGCTCTAAACTGGAACTTTCTTAATATTAAGGAGAAATCAAAATGTCAGTAAACTTCTTGAAATAAAAATAGTTTTCTGCAATGCTACTATAGATGTATAGAAGCAGGATTACGATTTTAACCTTTTGCTTTGTTAGAGTAGAGAGGCCACTCATTAGTGACATTTCAATAATCATGAAGAATCAAAAAACCTCTTCATAGATGCATAAAAGGCATAATGTAATTTTTTTAAAAATGATGATCATACTGAACTTTTTTTGTATTTCTTTTAAAGACGGACAGCTTTTTAGGGCAAAGAAACTCAAAAAATGAAGAGTTCAAAAATCCATTCTAAGGACAGTCCCATTTAATATTGGGTTTTTTCCCATCTAAAAAATAAAGAGCATTCTTTATTTTGTATAATCATAGACACTTGTATACTTTCCCATATTGTGTTAGATGTTAACCATCTTAAGGCACATCTGTGTCTCATGATTTTTGCTCTTCAGCTTTCTTTGGATAGACGGCATTATTTTTTCTGATTATGGAATTGATTGAAGTATTATAATCTTCTATTTATTATTACTGTGTGGCCACCATTTATGTATGCATGTCTTTCCTCCGTGCTATCACAGAAACTTTTGAAAATATGAAAATGTGTACTGGGGGCAAATAATTGTCATATATCTTCCTACCAAATAGATAAATCCAATCACATATTTCCAGGAACTCTTAAGATAAAGTCCTTGCTTTATCTTTCTTTTTAACTTTCTTTATCATTATAAAAATAGCATTGCCTCCTATTTTAAAAAACTTTCCTCTCTTCTGTTTGACTATTTAATAACAAAGATCATTTTTGTTTTTATCTGGTATTGCTGAAAAAGCAAGGATGTCTGCTTTGTTTGTATGTTGTAATGTGAGATCTTTGGAGCAAATTTAATATGTAGAATTTGAAACAACTGACTTATTGTAAGTAGTCAGTCAAATTAAATTTAGAGTTTAATGCATGCTATTTTTTTTCAAAAAAATTATGTGATGCTGAACAGTTTCTTGGTTGTTTTGGCCTTTATTGAAACTTAAGACATACTTGTGCAATTGAAAGGCAATGTATACTTGATCATGAAATCTAGTTACTGCTTGTTTTATTAGCAAATGAAAAATGGCTATGAAAAAAGGGATAAATTAGTTGATTTGCTAGCAGTTTTAAAAATTAATATTTCAAATATAAATGCACATCTTATAAATAAGGTGTTTCTTTCCTTGTTCTGCTCAATTATAACTGATCTTCAAATACTGCCTGGATAAAGTTCTGCAGTTTTCATGGCAGGATTTCAGAAATGGTTTGCAATTGATAGGGCTGAGAGAATGTGACTAGCTCAGTCATCCAGCTGGCTTCGTGAATACAGCACATATAGCCTGATGCCTTAACCACTACATTAGAGTGACTCTTGGGGGCAGTATTCAAATGTTTAAAAAGGCATAGAGAATAAGAATATTGTTGCTGTTGAAAATGTAACCCAATACAGAAGTACATCTTTGTTGTCAATCCATAATTTATGGATTATGGATCTGGAAAGGCATGATACTACAAGTAACAATTGAGTATAGTGGTAATAAAGTAATGTGTGTCTGCATAGAGCATTTATCAACATCTCAAGATTGGATGGATGGATGGATGGATGGATGGATGGATGGATGGATGGATGGATGGATGGATGGATGGATGGATGGATGGATAATCAGTGTTCCTTCAGATACAGTGGTTCTATCAAGAGAACTATATAGGTTAATATAAGCACCTTGGCTGTCAGTGTGACTTAATATCTTGTGCTTAGTTTTTTTAAATAGGATTTCTTAATCACAATTGACAAAATTTATTCAACATGCTAAGCTATAAGCCATAGTTTTAAACCACAGCTGCAAATTCATATAATATGGTAAACCAAAAGCAAACCAGATTTTTTAAAACTAAAATGTGAGGAACCCCCTCCCCCCTCCAGCCTGGAATTGAACTTAAAGCTATGTCTACTTTGATATGCCATTAATAATGCATGGTTCCCTATTTTTATTTTATTTATTTTGCATATGTGATTTGGTTGTTATAGGTTTTGAGGTGTTTTTTTGGTTTATTGCTGTTTGTTGTTTGTGGGTTATTACTTTAAAATAATTATTTGTTCTTAGCAGTAACTGAATGTGTGCCTAGGAGATGGTGAATTTTATTTTTACCTAAAATGTAAACTTTTAAAATTTATTAATTGAAACATTTATTGTTTTTATATATGTGAAATGTTTTGTATTGTGGATCTATTTATTATTTTACATTATTTGTCTATGTAGATCCACTCCAGTCTGGCTTCTGACCTGGTTATAGCAGGGAAACGGCATTGGTCGCATTGGTAGATGATCTCTGGAGGGCCCGGGATAGGGGATGTTCCTCTATCCTGGTCCTGCTAGATCTCTCAGAGGCTTTTGATATTATCGACCATGATATCCTGCTGCACCAGTTGGAGGGGTTAGGAGTGGGAGGCACCGTTCTGCGGTGGTTCTCCTCCTTTCTCTCCGATTGGTGTTGACAGGAGGCCAGAGGTCGACCCCAAGGTGCCTGATGTGCGGGGTGCCGCAGGGGTCTGTACTCTCTCCCCTCCTGTTCAACATCTATTGAGCCTCTGGGTGAGATCATCTGTGGCTTTGGGGTGGAGTACCATCTGTACGCTGATGACATGCAGCTGTACATCTCCACCCCAGGCCACCTCAATGATGCCTTGGAAGTAATGTCCCAGTGCCTGGAAGCTGTGCGGCTCTTAGTTTGAGCATATCATTAACCATTCAGATTTAAGGGCTGATAATTTGGATAAGATTTTTAATTAAATTTTTTTCCAAGCTACCATAAATACAGTTTTATGCCTGTTCACTTTTTGAGAAAAAAAATTATGCAGCTTATGAAATTGGTTCCTGTGCTTGGTGATCTGTTAAAGTATAATAAAATTGCTTGTTTTAATCTTTGCCTTTCTTCTCTTCAGGGATGGGATCCTTTAGCTTGATATTGTCTATTTGGAAAATAATCCCTGGGTTTTAGAATACTTTTCAAAGAGTTGAACAAGGATTTCCATTCTGCTCTACCTAGTCCAGCAGAATTAATTTTATTCACTTTGACAATATGAAAGTTATTGTGCCCTATATGCTATTTATATTTGGAAAGTACCAAAAAAGGTAAAGTTATCTCTTATTCACTCTCCCTCCATTCTTTTGCCAAGTAAAAATGGAGATTTTCATTCATTGAACTTTTTTGTGTGTGTTTTTACACCTGACCAACCAGGTGATGGTGATAATATTACTATAGCTCTAAGTGAAAACATGATTTGTAGTTCAGGTTTAAGAATCTTTAAATGTGCATATCAATAGCCTTACAGCTTGCTTTCCTTCTCTTCATTATTTCATTAAGCTGATTAGATAATTTGGCAAACTATTTAGATGTTAAACCTCAGAGAATCCATTGACATTTTTGAATAATGTTGGAGCTATTTCTCAGATTAAATTAAAATTGAAAATTACTTGTGACAATAACAGAAACCTGGTTTCTAATTTGTCTAAAAGAGAAATTCAGTGTATTTTTAAATATATATATGTGAGTACCAAGATCTTCATTTTCAATTGTCCTCCTTGAAGCATCTTTCTGTTTCACTTATTGTCTGTTTCAGAGAAATGGGACAGTCTTAAAAAGAATCTGGGCAGTGAAGCCTAGTTTGTAAAGGTAAAAGGAATTACTAAAAATCATCCGTCCAGCATTTGGATTCACAAAAACACCTGTAATGTATTGGTTTTAATGCATGTGTTGCTTAGTCATTGTGCTAAATTAGTTGAAGCCTGAACAGCCTCAGACTGTCTCCTTGGGTCCTTAGCATGAGAAATTGTTCATTGGCCATTGGCTGCCATCTAGGGGCTGTTTGTATATAAGCCTGTTGCACAGCAGTCTTTGCTGCTTCTGTAGTGCTACTGCCTGCTGACCAGTATGTGTACGTGTTATCTACAATGTATTCCTGTTTATACAACCTAACTTTTCAATGCCTTCAGAATCAAGAACACAACAACACCCATTGGTTCTCAATCAATTCTACAAAATCAATTCTCAATCAATTCTAGAAAAGTCTCTCTCTCACCTTGTAACTTCCAGTTGCACCTTATTATTGGATGATCAATACAAATACATTTATTTGCTTTTAGATGAGATTGACAAGATGATAAATTATTGCTGATGTCCACTATATAATTGAGAAAGTCAAAATCTCAAAGAAATCACTATGCACCATTGATTATAAAAAAGCCTTTTATTATGTTGATCATGACAAGCTATGGAATATGCTAAAAAAAATGGGAATTTCAGAACATCTTATCTTCATGAGAAATCTGCATATAGATCAATAAGCCATAGTATAGATATAACATGGTGAAACAGACTGACTTCCAATTGGAAAAGGGGTGGAACAAAGCTGTACACTGTAACCCCTTATTTATTTAACCTGCATGATATTAATTCAAATTATATATCTGAAAATGTTAAGGATTTACAAATTTTAGGAATAAGTTAAAAACAGTGAAATAATGGGCCTAAAATTAAATATAAAGACAAGACTATTGACTAGGTAGAAGAGCTAGCCTTAGAATTCATAATGAAGATTTTTAAGTGATAAATAGTTTCTGTCTTTTAAGAGCAAATTACATTATGGGAAATTAATATGGTGATAAATTTCAGACAGTTATTTACTTATTTTCCAATTGACGAAGAAACATGTATTTAAAAACATGCATATTGTATATTAGTGATAGGCATTACCAAAAAGTCTTCAGTACAATGCAATTCAATCCAATACAAAGCATGCATGCATGCATAGACATTTATCTTCTGTATTTGAAGGTATGAAAGTGAAGATTTTCAATTGCTTTATTCTATATGTCTATAGCATAGATATATAATCTTTGTAAAGCTTTGAAGATCAAGTTAAACCAGATTGCATAATACCTAAGAAGAAATATGATAGAGGAGTACAGTAGAAATTGTTTCTGAATTGACAAAAAAGGAATATTTGTAATATCATGAACTTCCTTTTCTAGTGGATTCCCTTTTGCATTTCCTTTGGAAGTAAAATTGGAAAAAAATGCTATTTAAAAAGCTGCAGCTTTTGGATGTATTTAGAGTAGTGCCATATAGCTATTTATTTAATTGTCTCAGCATTCACCACAGTCATGGCTTTCTCACTGACCTTATTGTAACAATAATAACAATTATTAGTTTGCTATCTTTTCATGGAATTTAAAATCAACTGTCTATAACCATAGGGTAGGCTTTGAAATTACATTTTGCTGTAGTCTAACCTCAGTAGTTAATTGGCTATGTTGCAGAGAAAATCCCACCTTTTTAACTGAGCCCAGTGCTCATCATTAGTGGAGTACATTTTAGAATTCTCTTTTATCCTGGATATTGAAATAGCACACAGTAATGAATATAATTTTGCCTTGTAACCCAAATGCTGGTGATTTAAAGCAGAAACCTTAATTTTTTTTAGTGACTTCCTTTTGTTTCCAATTCCAACTTTTTTTTAAAATAGTGCAGTTCCACCATTTCACCAATTTTCTTTTCATTTGAGCCTTCAAATAGTCTAGATAACTTATGGCGACAGGGATGAAAAGAAAGCATCTCTGTATGAAGATTGCAAGCATCTTGTAAATATAATTTTTCATGTAAATGTTATAATACCATATTTTGAACTAGTTTTAGAAAAAAAAGTTAATGGGCACAATTTTCAATATTTTGCACAAACCTGTATTATAATTATTTAGTCCTGATTTCTCTTTCTATATATTTTGCATTATATACGTTTGATTATATTTTTCATCTTTTCCTTATGGCTGAGGACTCAATATGAACAGAGGACACAAGATACAAAATGTTGTATATTGCTTTCAGATTCTTATATTTTATTAACAACTCAACAGAGCCATGCCATAGTTTCAAACCATGATTTAATGTCATGGACACTATCTATACAGTAATTATGCTTACACTTACTTTTTTCTTTATCCCATTCCTCTGATACTAAATAATACAATAATACAATAATACAATAATACAATAATACAATAATACAATAATACAATAATACAATAATACAATAA
>JANHFO010003696.1:69686-82381 GCA_032468095.1 Pareas carinatus
TGTTATTACTGATAGGTTTTTTCTGTTAGGAGAAGCCTTGCCTTGTAAAGGAAATTTTGATATAAAGTATAAAAAAATTTTTTTCTTGATAACTGAAAACTCCACATATTGTAAGCTATAATTTTGTATATTGTTGTCTAATAAAAACTTTTTCTATAAAAAAAAAATACAATTACCAATAAGGTGTTTAAACATGCAGTATGAAAATTTTAGACCTGTGTAAAAAGTAAACAAGGACATGAGTGGCTGTAAACTGAACCTCCACACCAAATTATGTCCTCAGTCAGTGTGTAGGATGTAACTCCAAATGTTTCCTAGCCTTAGCCGTCACCTGCTCTTTGAGCAGGACCTGTAAATTTAAGAGTGCCTTCAACTGAGTAAAAAAGGCAACATTTAATACAAAATCTCTATATCTCTATACTCACAAAGTAAAAAGTAGTCTGCTTGGAAGGGATTTAGTCTGAATTTGCTCCTGACAACCCCCAAGCACTGTGGTTTGTACTTCTACTGAATCAGTCTGGAAGAAAGATGTACATTAAGTTATAATTAGCATATTGATAATACTGAATCTATGCCAAAGGATTACCTTTTCTAGCAGTTTGATGTTAAAGAGAATAATGAAATAAATTAGTTAGTCAGCAGCATCTGTCCATAAACTTGGGACTTTTATTGCCAGTTTTATAATGGACAGGAATTAGCCAATCTCAGATTGGGCAGCAATTAAAAAAGATGTATGATTATGCCACATACACTATCAATACCAAGATTATGTTGTCATTTTCTGCTAAAGAGATGGTTTGGCATGGGAAGAGTTAATAGCACTGAATTGGCATAAAGATTAGTGTGCAATTAAAATGACACAGCAAGGCATCTGCCTCCTTGGCACAGATACTGAAAGGGAGAGACAAGAAAGTGAAGACCCAAAGTTTTCTGAAAACAACAGATTATCAGCAAAATTTAACTAAAACCTGTCATTAACTCTTTAGGCAATTGAGTAACAAGAATATTTTTGGTTAGGCAAATCAGCATTTAGCAGAATAAATTGAAATTTTAGAACAGTTAGTTCATAAAATAATTGAAGGGGAAAGGGAGAATGATAGGTCTATGTGTATGCCTGTCCTAAATTTTGCTTAATTTGCTGATGTTCAGTTAAAAAAATCCAATCTATTATTTAAGCAAAGCAACTAGCATGTTATTACTAGCCTGCCTGAAAGAGGTAGAGATAGTGCTTGAGTTGTGATACAACTGTTTGAAATGACAATGATGCTGAATGGGGGGGGGGACCAATGACAGATCTTCTAAGTTCCATCCGTTGTATTGTGCCTGGATCACAAGACTGCCACTTGCAATCTTCCAGACCAGCTTCTCGCTTGTACCCTGCACTCTCCTTTGTGTCTCTCTGTTCCATGCATGCACACTGCACCATCTTTCCCTTGCCTCCCTAGGTTCGCACACATGCACTTATGCGTCATGTACCCTCTTTTTCCTGCTTCCCTTCTCTCTCCAAGGTTAGTGAGTTGTGGTATTGAGTGGTAGAATGTTCATGTAAAAAAAAGGCCAGTAGGAAATGTTTACTATATTAAAAGAATAATAGCAGTTAAATATAAGTTAATCTTGTTTTAAACAAACTTTAAAAATCCATACATGGTATGCCAATCATTTTTAATACTTTAGTTTGCACTTTGGGTTGAATTGTT
The DNA here is from genome assembly GCA_032468095.1 of Pareas carinatus. Lineage (NCBI taxonomy): Eukaryota > Metazoa > Chordata > Lepidosauria > Squamata > Pareidae > Pareas > Pareas carinatus. The sequence goes on from JANHFO010003696.1 coordinate 71,384, forward strand.
TCTGCTATTAGTGGCAAGAAGTACGAAAAGACAGGCAGTATTTGTTATGTATCGGCCACAACTTTGGGCTGCCAGGAGATTCCAAGCGTGGGAATTCAGTGAGCGCTCATTGACTGCTGCCAAGGGTCAAAGCGCAGGAAAATACTGAGTGGCCATTGGCTACCGCCAGAGCGGGAATTGTATTTAAACCGATTGCGCAGCAGTTCATGCTGCTTCGTTCCTGATCTTGTAGTTGTATAGCATGTAGCCTTTAGTTCAATAAACAGTTTGTGTTAACCAACCGACTCTTCAGTGCCTATGAACCAAGTACACAACAGTGTTCATTTTCATTTTACCACTTGTATTGACATTATGAACTAATTGTGGCAGTTAGAATCTTGCTTCAGAATGTAACGGACGTTAAGATCGTCAATTTCTGCAAGCTGCACTCCAGTTTAACTGCTCCATAACTACTTTATTTTTGGTATCTCGTGGTTACCACGGAGTGAGAAAAACAAATTGCCCTAAGCTCAACTATATTATAGCTTTATTTCTTCCAAAGACACTGAAAAAATAAGTTTGGGACAGCCATAAACAGTTGAAAAATGCAGGTTTAGATTGGAATAATTTCCCCCCAACTTTGCTGTAGTAATGCTAGTGCCACACTGTATAATTACTGTGTCATCTTTGAATCACTCATTTTGTGCTTTATACGTTGACAGATATAATTTTAAGGCATATTATTTTACTTCACAGATATTTATGAATGTATAAGGTATGATTGCAGTTTCTAAGTCTCCATGTTCTTTTAGGAAAGGAAATAATTGATAAAAATGTTCTTTTGAACAACGCTGTTAAATAGATTCAGAATCAAATCAGGTGTTAAGGTCAGTTTTTGAAAGTTACATCCAGAATATTCTCTATTTTATAACTTATAAAAGAAAAAACAAATTTCAATTGAAACTTTTGAAATATTTCTGGCATAATTAGAATATATTTATTGAAGTCCCTGGGACTGATGACTAATTTATGTCACATTGCTTGTGTTTAGGAGGACTTCTTGTTCCTTGCAGCAAACGAGATATTAGTATAAAAACCAAAACCACTAGAATTAAGAAAACAGATATATGCCTGGAAGTTTTAACTGCATTTGTTTCTTTTCTAATCATTCTAGGAAGGTGAAACATGCACAATTTATTTATTTATTGAGGGTTTTTTAAATCCCACTTTAAAATCCCACCTCCAATCCGGTGAGGTGGATTGGGCTGAGAGAGAGTGTGATGAGCTTAATTTAAAGAATCTTGTTATTCATATACATTCCATAGCAATTATGGGTCGGAACTGAGATTTCAAATGTTGATTGCGCTAAAAGTAGGAGATCCTAGTTCAAATTCTTAATTATGATTTATGAGATTAACACACATGAATTAGCTGAGTAGCTATGTAAGGGAAATGGCTGCTTTCTAAATGTTATACATACACACACACCAAACAAACATACAAATGCATGGATATCAGCAGAAATAAGTCACAGGCTTCAAATTGGTGTATGCCAACGATCAAAGCCTTACATTTGCTATGTGTATATAGTATATATTTCTACAGGTTAAAAAGACATAATGGAAATGCTGGCTTTGTTTGTATCAGTGCAGCACTATACCCAGTTTGTGTTTATTTTCCTTCATGTTTTCTATCTTATTTTAATTTATTTTATTAATGCCATTTTTCTCCACCTCAAGAATTTTGGACAAAGTATTATTGTCCCTATTCTTCATAAAGCTTCTTGTCTTGCCATATGGTTTTGAAAACTCAGTAAATGCCAGAATTGTTGAAGCAGAAATCTCTCCCTGAATGGACAGAATGTCTGTCTCTTCTGCCTTGGTGAAGACCCCATATTAGACTTTCGCAGGGAGGATGAAGCATTTAGTAAAGAGGCTTATCCTAAGCAGTATTGGGAGCACGCTCTTAGACTGACAGACTGGGTAACTGCACTGGATACTTGGACTTCTTCTGAATATGTATATTCCATCTCCCAAAGATGTTTCCTGGAACCATGTTTGAGCAGCCCATGATACTGTGGTAGCAAACACAATGTACGGTGGCTTTCTGCTCCATATTCTTATAATCTTCTTCTTAAACACAATTGTTTTCTTCTTTGCTGTCTTCTGGAAAAAAAAAGATTTTTCAGAACAACCCTTAGCTAAAAACGTTATACAGCAATAGTTTTTGTATTCCCAGAACGTTTTTTTTTCTTCAGGGTATCCCTTGAAAAATAGATTTTATATCCATTTCTCATATTTGCATGTCCCCCCTCAAAGTTTGATGCATTGTCAGTAGCTAAATGTTCATTTCCTGATTTTTCCTGTTCCCAGAACATGAACTGCTATTGTATCTGGGAATTTGCTGTATTAATCATACCATAATTTTCAGGGTGATCTTTAAAAGGAGGTAGCCTTCTCCAGCCAACAGCCCATCTGTTTTATCATCTTTCGCTGAAGTATGTGAACAGGCACCTAGATTTCCTTCAGAAGGACTCTGTTCCTGTAATAAGCATAGCTAAACTTTAAAACATAAACAATAGAATACCATCCTCTTTTTATGCAAGAAAATATCTGTTCTTATTCTATCAGATTCCTTTCAGATAGATGGATCAGAATTTGTTTCACGAAAGCTGAATATAGCTTACCATACAACTGATTCAGCAGTCAAGATTATGGATGCTTCACACGCCCTTTCAAGAAGGATAATATCTTTAGTAGCTGTAATATCACATCATCAGGCAGGAGAGTTAAGTGATTTATATAGAGAATCGTCTAGTTTAGTATACCATCTTCCTTCAAAAATCCATCTCGTTTCATTCTGCATTTCGCTAAGAACATTTTATGGCCTAACGTTTCCCCAATGCTTCAAGTCTGTAAGAAACACTTCTTCATTTTCCTGATGTTTAAACTGTGCTTGTCTTGTACTTGAATTGAATGGCATTGTTCCAAAGAGACCATTTTGGCTTTTCAAGTCTTTTTCTTAAAGTGTAATCATGCTTTCCAATAATTGTCCAAAAGACTAATAGGAATCTTCTTTTTTTAAAAAAAGCTTACCAGATAGCAGTGCCTCCTTTGAATTGGCACTGGTTGTGTTAGAACAATAGCAATACCTGTAACCTTGCTTTACAGAATCCCATTGCTAGAACTATGCCAGCCAGGCTTGGTTTTAGTCTTCCCTATCATCAGAACTGCTCTCAGAAAAGTAAAGCCTTTGAAAAAGCCACCTTTTCTCCAGACATCAACATTTATTCCGTCATTTCCTTCTCCAGGTAAAAAGCTTCCTACTCACCGATATGTGCAAATGACAGAGACCATGATGAAGAAGAACCATTTATTTCTCAGTTAATAGAATAGTTCATGTGGTTATATGTCAATTTGTGCAACCCTTGCTAACATGTGATCTCAATATTCCTTCTGATTTCTATTGTGTTAATTTCAGGAACTACAATATCTATCACATTCTAATTCTTTCCTGACTACGAAGGCATTTGTTTTCTTTCTGCTCAATTACCGGTATGTCAGATTTTCAGAGACTTTATGGACAAATCATTTCAGTTTGCATGGCAAACTTTTTCAGAAATGATTTGCCATTGCCTCCTTCCTGGAACTGAGAGAAAGTGACTGATTCAAGATTGCCCAGGTGGCTTCATGCCCAAGGTAGAACTAAAATTCACAGTCTCCTAGTTTCTAGCCTGATTCCCCAAACATTCCATCAAGCTAGCTCACTCATTGGAATAAAATTCTGTTTTATAATTCTGAGTACAGAGACCAATAAAGAATAAAGCTGGCACTTTTGCCTTCATACTCAGGAGGGTGGGACCAATGCCCAGAGTTCTGTAAGAAACAAAGATACAAGATATGCTTTGCATAGATGAGTGTGTTTGTGTATATAATCAAATACCTCCAGTTATATATAAGCAGCTAATTCTTCCTGTAGAATGGTGACTTATTCCTAATCTGATCTTTTACCCTGACCTTCCTCCCTGGGTTGTTCAGCACATGCTACTTGAGTTCCTGGAGGAATAGGGGAATATGAAGCAATAAATAGACCTTTGAGTACAGATCAGAAGGCATAGGATAGAATCCTTACTTAAGAATAAGTAGAAGTGTTCGTTTAGTGCTTGGATGTAATTGAATATTTTTGTTTCCATAAAATAAAATCTTAATTTTACAAAATAACATGGTGTATTGATATTTTTTTCAGACTATTTTTAAATTACATGAGCAAATCCTAGGTCACGGTTTGCACTGTGAACTGGGTGATGGTCAGTAAGGCAAGATTGGATTCTAATAAGAAGACTAGATGAGATTATGTTCCCCTGAGAAAAAAATCTCTAATAATTCCTTACTTTCCAACATTTCTTCATCCTGTTCTTCCAATTGTGCTTTACATTTTTCCTTTTTCTGTTCATTAAAGTTCCTGTGTGATGTGTCACTCCCTGCTGAATGAGTAGCGCAAGGATTATATCTCACTTTTTAAGCTTTTGTTCTAGCTGCTTATTTTCAGAAGATTTTTTAGACTGGAAATGAAGACCAGTAATCCTTTTCAAACTAATACATGTTAGTATATCTTGAAGTATCTATGACAAGCCAGAGTCTTTTCCCATTCTTGTGGAAGATCTGGGGCTGCCCACATGCTCTTTGGTAATTCAGCGATAGATGCTATATAGAGAGATTTTGTATTAAATGTTGCCTTTCAAGTTTTACACTTAAGAAGCATTTAACTCTGCTTTTTGTTTTTTGGAAAGCTGAAAAATCTTTCATTATCTCACCATGCCTTTTAGTATTGCAGTTCAATTTTGGAAAAGCTTAAGGTGGCTTGTGAAATTACTTTCGCTATTCCAAGAATTTCAGAGTACAGAGTTTGAATTCTGAAGCAAAGACTGATATATATTTTCTATGTATGTATGATGGAAAGGTCCCCCACAGTTAATTATGTCTGTTTAAGAATAAGGGCAAACTGCAAATTCAGTAGGCTCTATACATTTCACATAATGAAACCTCATTGAATAACGCCTTTTCCCTTTCAATTAAGAATAGAAAGTTAACAGGTCATCTACTCATTTCATATTTAATAACAGCAGCTTTTTCTAAATTCTTCTTAACGCTACAATTAAGAGTGACCTTTAAAGTCTCAACACTTTAGACCAAAGCTAGTATCAATAGCAAGATAGTGAGAATAAGAGTGATGTTAGACATCATACAGTACTCTCTTCATCTACACTTTTTGTCAGTGATTTTTTTTTTACATACAGTGATTCCTATTTTGTCTACCTGTACAACAAAACCTATTTCCAGACTGTTTTTCCAGAAACTACTCTATGTGCAATGCTTGGTTTTGTGTGAACCGAAGAGCTGATTGCTGGGCACTGTTGAAGGGCATTCTTTCAAATGCAGCATGATTATTCAGAGGAGAATCTTATTGAGCTCAATGGAGCACACTACCAATTAAATAGATTCTTAGGAAAGAACTTTAGATAAGATTTCCCCCATGGACATTCCAGCCACATGATTTCTGTCTTGAAAAAGGAATGATTCATGCCTTTTTCAGTGATTTATCCCACTCAACAGGCCAATTATAAGCCACAGTATACATTCTGGGGGGGAAATCATTTTCAACTTGTTGACATAGTTACTCTATGTTCACAAATGAGTTCTTCCTCCCATCAATAGGTTGTACCTGGCTATCTTAGTATTTTAGCCTTTCTTTTTAGCATTATTTCTGACTCTAAAAAGCTTCTAAAAAAGAACTGCATGTAAAAATATTAAATAACGTTGAAGAGAAATGGCATTTAATCTAATATATGCAAGTTACAGACAAATGGTGACAATTTAACATATGGAAATGCAAGGGAAAACAACTGTAATTGTAATTATAGTAAAATTTTGTGTAAGAACTCATCAGAATAGAAAGCATTAAACCACATTTTATTAGTATTTTTATTGCCTTCTACTTGGTTATTAGTATGATTCTTAAAAGGGAGTTGGGAGAGACTAGCATAGTAAATGAGATCATCCTAGAAAGCTTTAGACTTGAACTCTGTCCTTCCAGCATTAAGAAAAACAGTTTAATTTAATTTACAAACATTTGTCCTCTAATACAAATTATTTTAAAGGCCTGTCTGTATTTTAATTTATCAACACAGCAAACTGAGTATCCTTGGGCTTGTCTTGATAGTCATTTGTTGAAGTCAAGTTTGGAAAAGTGATTGGTGGAAGTACCAAAGCCTATCACATAACCATAATCAGGTGGTCCTGGGAATTTCTGGTGAATGACGGGTGCAGAAGTTTCTGTTTATCCAAATCTGCTGTGCTGCAGAGGCAGATTTCTGTTTGTTTGCAGAGAAAGACAATCTGGTCTGCTGACAGCAGTTACTAAAAGGAGATAAGCTGAGTAGCAGATTTTGTAGTTAGCAAATTCGGCTGAAACTACAGTAGCCTTTGGCAGTGAAAAGAAACCGTCTTTTTCTGCTTAGAATGAATAATTTTTCAAGCAAAACATGAAGAAAATAAAGTATCAAAAATGCCATAGGCAAGTGAGTAAAGAAACTATGGCTATAAATACTGTATGTGTAATCAACTAATTTGTGATTTTATTTTGTTCTGCATATGAATTTCTTCTCCAGGGAATATCATTGAACAAAAGCCATGTTCAATGAAGTAGTTGCTTAAAACTTATCCATTAATTGCATAAAATACACATATCAAATACCTATAAAATCTGTAAATAAAATCTGTAAATGGGGATACTTGTAGCCACTATTTATCAGAAATATCCCATTCATATTCCCTATTTGTGCTGAATCAGTGTGTTGTGAATGAATGCATTGTTAGAACATCTGGAGATCTGATCAAAATCACTTCTCCAACCTCTTGAACAAATGCTGCTTGTTTATGATGATGATGTTCAAATGTTGGTACCACATGTCAAAAATATATTAATGAAGGATATTTGTTGACTAGCCTTCCTGACTCTACTGTCTTACCCCTGGCTAAGGACCAGAATAGAGTAGTTGTGATACTAGTTCTTTTTTAATTCATCCTTTTTTATCATTCTCTACGTCTTTTGGATCTTTAAGAGCACAGTCAATTTAAATTGCTGACCTATCTCCAGTAATAGTTATTTGTTTACTGATGTTAAGTAATAGTTATTTGAATAATTTGATTACAATTCCTGTTTATGTGTGTTTGATGTGCAATCCAGTTAAATTAACTTCGCTCATGTTAAAATGACCACCTCATGTTTTGGGACCTTTTTGCCGTCTAGGTCCTAATCTCTGACATTGCGTGCCCCTTAAAATACAGGATATTATATTTTCCAGTTTTAAAAGGCCGGTAAAAGTTCTTCATGTAGAACTTTTATGAAGCTAATGAAATGATCATGGAATCTCTTCATGTCAAAGACGAAGGAAGTACACACAGGCTTTTTAGTACAGATAATCCTCAACTTACACCAGTTCATTTAGTGACCATTCAAAGTTACAAGGGCACTGAAAAAATTGACTTATGACCATTTCAGCATTCCCATGGTCATGTGATTTGCATTCAGATGCTTGACAACTGGTTCGTATTTATGTCAGTTGCAGTGTCCTGGGTTCAAATGACCCCCCTTTTGCAACTTTCTGACAAGCAGTCAGTGAAGAATCCAGATTCACTTAGTGACCATGTTACTAGTTTAGCAACTGCAGTGATTCACTTAACAAATATGGCAAGAAAAGTCATAAAATGGAAAGTCACTTAACAAACTTATCACTTAACAACATAAATTTTGGGCTCATTTGTCGTTGTAAGTCAAGGACTACCTGTAATAAGCATCGGCAACAAAAGCTCATTTGTTTCTGTCACTATTACAAAGATTCACCTAATTGTGATTTACTGCTTTCTGAATTGCTGCTAACTTGTGTTTTAGTCTGTGCTTTAATGCAATTGTAAACATTTTCTTAAATTAGCTTTATGTATCTTGGTTAGGGAAGTATTTCAATAGATAATTAATTATTAAAAGACACCACTGTTTTTGTCAGTGTTTAACAGTTTAGTAATGCTAAATATATTTTGATAGTGTGTTTCATTTCTTTTCTGCTTTACAAAACATAAAATTGTTTCACTTTAATTTTTAGCAAGAATTAAATTTAATTCAAAGCAAACGGGTTTGGAATCCAGGCTATAATGCCTGAATATTATTTCTAATAGTAAGTTTAGTATAAATAATAGAAATTTTTGAATATATAAAATGTGATGTTAAAACATGTTCTATCTGTTGCCTAATGCAGCACCTATATTTCAACTTCTTAATTATAGCAGATGCCTGTGCTTATTAATGTTTTATATAACTTTTATTTTTCTGGTTAGAAAAAGGTGTCCTTCATAAACTGCTTTGATATTCACGTCTTTCATAGCAAATGCAGTTTCAACTTTATTTCTACTTTGGGCATCAAATCTGTCAAAAGAATGACGCTTTGATCACAGTTCTTTTTTTCTTTGTTTTCTACTTAAAATGATTTTGGTTTGTATGTTTGTTACCTGCAGGGATTTATCATATGCTCTGCTTCTATCCTATTTCATTAGTTATAATTTTTGAATAGAAATGCTTGAATTTGTTAAATTTACCTTTACACAAATATTAGTTCATTTTAGCATATATTCATTCCATACTGATTTACAATTTGGACTTGTGTCATATCATTGGATATGATGTGATTATTCATTGTAATAAAATAATGTAAAATCTTGTAAAAAGAACTCTGCAAAATTTTATATGTTAATATTTATTTATTTTATGTTTTATTTTATTATTAGATTTATATACCGCCCTTTTCCCGAAGGACCCAGGGCGGTGTACAGCCATCTAAAAACAATATGATACAATATTGAAAGCAATTTAAAAATATTAAACCTAGGGCTGCAAATTAATTCATAAAAACATTAAAATTTAAAACCCGCTGGACCCACTAAAAACCCACTAATACCCCCCACAAGGAACTGACACTATTAAAAACCCTGAAGATCAGGCCAGCCCAGCCTGGATGAAAAAATGAGTCTTGAGGGCATGGCGGAAGGCCCGGAGATCGACAATCATACGGATCTCCGGAGGGAGCTTGTTCCATAGGGTTGATGCTGCCACAGAGAAGGCTCCATCCCTGGGGGCCGCCAACTGGCATTGTCTGGCTGACAGCACCCGGACGAGACCCACTCTGTGGGACTGAACTGGTCTGTGAGAAGGTAATTGTCAGCAACAGACACTCCTGCAGATACCCGGGCCCTATGCCATGGAGTTCTTTAAAGAATGTAGCTAACACCTTGAAATGCACCCGAAAGGCCACAGGAAGCCAGTGCAGCTCATGCAGGAGGAGAGCCACATGGGAACATCCCCTGACCCCTATAATCCCCCCGCGCGGCCACATTCTGGACTAACTGCAGCCTCTGGATGCAGTTCAAGGGGAACCCCATGTAGAGAGCATTGCAATAATCCAGCCGGGAGATGACGAGCGCCTGAGTGACTGTGCGAAGGGCATTCCGATCCAGAAAGGGGCACAACTGGCGAACCAGGCGAACCTGGTAAAAAGCCCCCCTGGCCATGGCCGTCATGTGATCTTTCAGCGACAGCTGTGCGCCCAGGAGGACTCCCCAGTTGTGGACCCTTTCCATGGGGGCCAATGACTCGCCCCCAATAGCCAGAGATGGTATAAACTGGCTATATCGGGGCGCCGGAAGCTGCAGCCACTCGGTCTTGGAGGGGCTGAGTCTGAGCCTGTTTCTCCCCATCCAGACCCACACAATTATTTTATTACAATGAATAATTGCATGATATGACAAAACATATATGTCAGACACAAAGCCCACGAGCCAGATATGTCCCACAGTCTGTGTCCATCCAGTCTTCTGGGCTGCCCTGGAGATGGCAAGGGACCGGCTCTTGCCGCCTCCACTCCAGCCCAATTAGCCACAGGTAGACTGCGAAGGTGGGTAGAGCCCTCTGGGACACCTGCAGCAGGCCATGTGTGAGGGGGGGATAGCAGGGAGAAGGGGGCCCTGGGCGGAGGGGGGCCTGAGGCGCTCTCTGAGACTCTGAGATGGTGGGACAGCCGGGTACCCGGCACGGAGTATCCCGAATGGAAAGACCAGGGGGCCACATGGAAAGGGGCCATGGGAGGGCCCCAGGGAAGATGCCATAATGAGGGGCAGTGCAGCAGCACTGAGCACGGTGGGCTCCTGATGGTGGCCCTTCTCCACGGGCGCTGGTGTGGCGGGGTAGCTGCCAGCCTGGTTGGACTGTGTCTGTACTGTGACCTTTGACCTGGAGCAAGCCCTGGAGGTGGATGGCAGGGGTGGTAGTGGTGGGGGTAGTTCCAGCGGTGGCTGACCACAGCTCTGCCCTCCCACCTGCAGCATATCTCTCCGCGGGATGGACACCTGAGTGAGAAGAAGGTAAGCAGCAGGTGGAAGTGGTGTGTTGGGGGTCCTGGCCCCGTGCCACCCCTGCTGATGCCCTTCTCCCTGAAGCAGAGCAGTGTCTGCTACCTGGCCTTCCCTGACTCCTATTTTGGTCAGTGGTTTCCCTTCGCTGACCCCCCGGCACCCCCAAGAACCCTCGGGGACAGCCAATTCAGCTTTCGCTTCCACGCTCCGTGAGGTGAGGCCGGGCGGTGCCAGAGAGCGAGGAGGCCAGCTGCAGCTCGGGTCTGTAGGTGGTCCATTGTCACCCCCTTGTGGTCATTCCCTCACCATCTCCCCCTCTATGCTGGTTTGAGGACATCCTAGCCGCCCTCATCCCTTGTGATCTGCTGCAGGCATTGCAGGGGGCACGAAAGGCCACAATGGGGGAACCAATGGCTGCGGGGGAAGGAGGGAGAGCGACCTGCATGGAAGCTGTCTAGGTGGCCCGCAATGAAATTGAGTTTTGTTTTTTTTTTGTTTTTTTATAGAAAAAGTTTTTATTAGACAACAATAAACAAAATTATAGCTTACAATATGTGGAGTT
>JANHFO010003696.1:93983-106682 GCA_032468095.1 Pareas carinatus
GTCTTATTCTGTCATAGTCTCTCATTCTCTCTCTCTCTTTCTCTGCATATGTGTGTGTGTAATTTTTCTACAATTAAACAAACTTTTTAAATTTTGTTATGATTAAATAATCATTTAGGATTTTGTTATAATTAAATAAACTTTTTAAATTTTGTTATATTAAGTAAATGCCTTTTATATTATTAAAATAGAAATATTATGTACCTTTAAAAAAATCATATTAGTGGGCCTCAGGATTTCAAATTATGAATTTGGTGGTCCTCGAGGTCAAAAAAGTTGGCAACCATATCATTGAATACATATGAAGCTCATCTGTACATTTGATTCTGATAGAGTATCCTGCATTTTATGTAAACTATTTGAAAAATATATTATGCGTACAGTACATGTAGTCTTTGGTTAATTACCATTCATTTCAAAGATACAATGCGAATGAATGAAGAGACTTAAAGATAGTTCTTTAGCTGTGACATCATCCCTACAGTCACTGGTTGCGATTTTGGTGTGGTAGCCAGCTCAGGTTCACCAGGTTACATCATTTGTAACCTTCACTGCCAGTTTCTGACATATAGTGACCACATGATATCATCCTTAATGACTGCACAGGATTCACTTCCACCAGAACTGCCAGAATACCGTTGTAAGTTGACACAGCCATATGACATCATACTTTATCACTATATTGCCTAACAGTGGAGCTCTACATCACAGTTATTCTAGTTAACTGTGGACAACCTGTATAAGACATTGAGTGTCTCATAATATGTCTTATTTGGATTATATTAATCCACACCGTGATAACAAGAGTGAGCTGTGTTGCTTCTTATGGATTATACAACTTAAAAAAAGACTATATTCCTTCTAATGATACAGATATAGGAAATCAGAGAAAATATTTAAATTTTCCAGCTATGAGTGAAATCTCAAAACTAGGAAGAAACTTGCTTCTAGTTTGTTGGTTTAAGAAAATAGTGTATTTGCTTGTTTCCCAAAGTAAACTTCAATATGTAATTATAGTATGTTTTATTATTGTATGATAATAAGGTTACAGAAAACATTTTCACTATTTTATATCTGAATCAATTGTTTCAAGTTTGAAAAATAATCTTCTGATAATTCTGGAATAACCATCCTTCAAATCGAAAACATTTTGCACATTTCTATAGAACAAAAAAAAATGCATGGCAGTAAAAGAAGAAGAAATCCGGAGTGGGAATAGGTCTAAGCTCCAATCAATTACTTAATTTCTTTTATTTGTTTTTTGCAGGATCTTTCATGTTGGTGAACACTACTGAAAGAATTGGCCAAATAGCGCACCTTTTACTACCACAATTAAAGGAAAATGACACGCATTGCATCGATTTCAATTTTTTTGTTTCCAGCAAAAGTGGTTCCAGTCCTGGAATTTTGAATGTTTATGTGAAAGTTAATAATGGTGAGCTTGGAAGTCCAGTTTGGAATGTCTCTGATGCTCCTATTGGTATTTGGAATAAAGTGGAATTGGCAGTCAGCACCTTTTGGCCAAACTTTTACCAGGTATTGCTATTTTGTTCTTTCACTTATGAAACATTCTTCCTCCCTTTTTAATTTATATCGTGACTATTAAAGTTATATAAATTACTGTAAAAAATTATTTACAAAGTGTATTGGATGAGCAAAGTACCTTCTTTAAAAGGATGAAGGGTGGTATTCCTAAGGTGCCCCATCAAATGTTGTATTTATTTTTGAAAAATAAGATTTTCTCTATTTAAAAAATATTTTTATTTTGTTTTTAGATTTTTTCCTGAAGAAAATGCAGGCAGATAACTCCCACTAATGCTTATTGAATAGACTCAAGAATCTTAAAAGCAGTATATGTCACACTGATGTTGTGGTGTATTATATCTCTATATTTAGAAGTTTCTACTGAAATGCCTCTTAGTATGCATGGCCTTGTGAACGTAGTTATTGTTTCCTTTCAAGATATGTGTTGTAGCTATTAATTATTTCTCTAAGCCATGTCTTATATGAAACAATATCGCTCTAATCTTCATGTTAATTCATGTGCATTTAAATCTAAGTTTCTTAGCTAGGAGGTTATTTAATCTCTTCTTAATGATTTGTTTACAGACTGTCCATCAGTAAGTGGTGCATCAACAAGTTCTCCATAAGTAACGGAGATTTCTTCTACATGCAAACAAAAAAATGCATCACTATAAAAATGACTTGAATAAATTTGCATCTGCTGTTTAGCTCACTAGCTAGATATAGATAGAATTCTATATTAAATGAATTTAGTATAAACCTGATACATGTAATTTAAATGTATTTCAGCAAAATGGGGAAATCCTATACTATCGGTTTACCTGTTCATTCTTATCTCTAGATGCTGGTCAATAATGGATAACTTCAAGACACCTCTTCTATTTCTTTTTTTAAAAAAAATCTTTGATCTACCTTTGCTTGTTTGGTGTAACTTTTGTTTCTTCTGCTTTAAAATGATAGTTCGCACTTTTCATCACTTTCACATAGAATGGGTTTTTATTTTCATTCTTCTAGCTGATTCAATTATGAATCATCGCTATTTTCTTTTGTCTTTAAGGTGATCTACTTACATGCAAGTAGTCTACATAACTCTAAAATAAATTCTATATTCTTTGTGTTTAAATCATTATATTTTATGTGAAAGAAAACAGACTGCTGAAAAGCAAACATAACATAAATTCTATGAATTTCAAAATACATAGTTAAAACCAAATAAAGTTGTGTATGTACTATATGTGGACCCTTTTTGAGAGAAGGATATTATAATTCAGTAAAGATGAATGATAAAAAATGAACAGATCCATAATATCTTTTTCTTATGTTAATTTCTTTGCATGTTTAACCATGTTTACTTGAAAACAAGAAATCGGTATGGCTTAGTCTCTTATTTAGGAGAACTCCAGCTTCATTCTTACTTAATGATAATTAGATTTAAACTTTCTGAGCATCATTACTTGTTTATACAAATAAAGTGCTTTTAGGAAGCTAGACATTTCAGGGTGTCACATGTATTCTTAACTCCTATATATTGCCTTATATATGATGATGATGATGAACTTATGTATTCAGTTGAGTCTGACTCTTGGCGATTCTATGGGCCAGGTCTCTCCACATCTTCCAATCTATTTCTTTGAGTTTTTCTATGCTCTCCCTTGTGTCAACTTTATCAGTGTCTAGCCTCCGTGTTCTTTGGCGGTCTAGTTTCTTTTTACCACTAACTCTTTCAAACATAGTTTTTTTCTCCAGCGAATTCCCCAGCATGACATGGCCAAAGTAAGGGAGATGCCAGATATGTACTCAGTGTTTAATATCAAATTGAGTTCAAATTTTAGTTCAAATTTGGTTCAGGACCAACTTAGCTCTCTACAAGCAGTGACATACATAGTCTTATTTCCTCTTATATTACAGAAGGGCTGTGAACATAACTGTAATATAAATAAAATAGGTTTATTGTTGAAACTGCAGAATTATAATCTTTCATTTAGCTTTCTCTAGACAAAATGCCTATTCTGTTTGGAATTCAGAAAAAGTCATCTTATAATAGCTTATGCATTGCTTAAAAATAGCCACCCCTTAGATTTATGTATACATCAAGCAGCAAACAGACACTTGATTCAAACAGAATCAGTGAGAATCAGTCACCACCGCTAAAAATACTGACAGAGACTTTGAGAAATAAAAATAGAACAAAATAGTGTCCTTAACTGACAATCAATTTACTGTGGAGTTGTTAAAGTACTTTTGGAATAAATAGGTTCAGGATCATGGGCCTTGAAAAATAAATCAGTACAAACAACTTCATAATTACATAAACCCAATTTTCACTGTTTGTATTAAATCACTTCTTTGTTGGAGGCTATAGGTGACACTAATCTCATACAATCTTCTCTATCAAAAGAAGTACAAATCACAGTGTGAAATGCAAACATAAAATGTAGTTATGTAGAATGGTTGTGTAGGATTAGGAAACATACACGATGCAAAACAAATAATCCGAGGACTAAATTTTCTATTTGATATGATTTTTTAAACTGTGTTTACATAAGTGCCTTAATCAAACTAGTATAAGTAAATTTTTACTCTCTTTCAATACATTATTATGAATTAAGTTTATGGTTAGGTACAATTCACCTTTGAACTACAAGAATTTTAATTGCTTAGAACATGAAGTCATATACTGAAAGAAAATATATTTATTCCTTTTATTCTGTGGAGCTAACAAGTTATTTATACTAGCGCTTTTTCAACAGTAATCATTTAAGTTGGCAAGTAAACCCTTTCCCCCATTTCCATTGAGAAGGGAGAAGTGGCAGGAATGAAAAGCTAATTTTGCTCTTCAGTGAAGCAGGGAGGATCAGGGACAGTGCAATGTTAAACCGCTTTCCTATTTCCTGTTTGGCAGGCATCTACAGGATAGACTGATGTAAGACAACTCTAAGGCAGACATCCAGTTCTTGTTTTTCATGAAGAAATGTAATTTGTGTTTTAACCAGTTCTTTCCTGACAGTCAGCTGATATGGCAGCTAACTAATATCCCAGGAACCAGAGAAGCTGTTGCGTGATTTCCATTTTAGATGTTCCAGCGATATTGAAATTAAAAGTGGTCAGTTTGGAGTCAAAATACGAATACTGCTAGAAAATCACATGGAAAATAATGCATTCTCACCACGAACAGAATATCAAATACGCATAGCATTTCCTTTCCTTGTTTGATCTAAGCTTTTCCAAAAGTAGCATTAGTTAGCTGCATTAAGAATGTGCTATTTAAAAAACAAATGTGAGGGGTCCTTGGTGCTGCTTAGCTTGGTTGTTTTCTTGTAGATGTCTCATTACTCAAACTAGGTAACATGATCAGTACTAGTAAGGAGTGGAGTTTCCTTTCAGTTTATATTCTAGTGGCTTGCCCTGCCAGTATTGGTGGGGGATAGAATATAGAGCATTTTACAATATGAAAGCTATGCCACAATAAGTATTTTAGACAGCTCATTGTTTTAACTAAGAACACATTCACAAGGAACCTGTTTTAGAATCCAGTTAACTCAAATGTTTACTATTGGCTTGATTATCTTACTCGATCTGACTTTGGAATGTGTAAAACACTATAAATTAATAGAGTAGCCTTTAGTCATCTAATAAGAGTACAACAAAAAACGATCAGTCAGTGCCTTATCCATGAGATACAGCAACTCTTGAAAGAACAAAAAAAATCCACGACCATTGTATTTCTATGCAGAACAGTGTAGAAATTTGATAAATATACAGAAATAATTTTTAAAAATGCATAGCTTGTTTTCCCTTCCTGCTTTTCAGCACATGTGATGCATACTTTCCTGAAAATCTGAGCTGTTGATTCAGAGAAATATTTGCACAATTGCACTGATGCAAAAGTATTTTCTTATTAAATGAATTAATTAGTATTTATGCTAAAAACTATGTCATGAGAAGATATTTAGCCAGGGACTTTTCCCAATAACAGCAAATTCAATTGCAGTATAGAGATTTTATTTGCTTTTTGGGAATAGGTGTAGGGATGAGGAACAATGGCCTGATTTATTTATTTTGAATGTAATGAGAGTAATGCCAGATCACTGACCAGCCTATCAAGACAATTTTTTTAGTTGTCTTGGCTGTGTACTAGGAAAAATATCTTTATATTGGAAGTGTCTGTGTGTGTTTATATTCTAGATTATCCACCAGCTTTCACTACCAACAGTGTCACTTTTTAGGGTCCTTGACTAAACATAAATGTGTGACTTTTCTTTCTTGCTTTATACCAATAATATGCTGAATAATATTATATGAATTATATTACAGACTAATTGTAATATATTGCATTGATCACATGGCAAAATTTAGCGATTAGGACAGAGGTGTAATGTCCTCAACATTTTATTCTTTAATATAACTTTAAAGGAACCAGGAATTATCTGGAGAGCAGCAGTAATATTGTACTGTGGTGGAAAAAATGTTGTATGATACTGTTGTTTGGTTGATATCACTGTGGGGAAAAAATTGCATACTGAGCAAAAAGATATACTCTACCAAATAATTCTTAGCCTAATATTTAATCTAACTGGTATAAATTAGATAAACAGAACATGTTTGGAGGAGTATTTATTTACTGAATTAGGTAATGTATAATAAAATAGGCTTCAAGTAGCGATACAGCCAGTAAAGCTGTGCTGTCTTTTCCTGCATTATTTTAAATGTTTAAGTCTTTATACTTTTAAAATAGTCAACATTTGGTTTAAGGAAATAAATAGTTGTATTTATGCTAACAGAAGCATAAATGTTTCACTAGGTTTATTGATGTTACTTGCTTTTTCATATTTTAGGTAGTTTTTGAAGTTATCACTTCAGGTCACCAAGGATATCTGGCTCTTGATGATGTGAAGGTTTTAGGTCATCCATGTAGTAAGTAAATATTATATTTTCAGTTATTGCAAAAAATTGTTGGAATAAATCTATCATTACTTTATTCTGAGTCCCCAAACAAAGGGTCTGTTTAAATCTGTAGGTGCATATATTTTCTAAAATCGTTGAAAAGCATATTCTGCTAATTGATGATAGGAGATGAAGTTCATGTTACATGAACCTTCAAAGGCAATTGGAGCATAATCCTGCCCTTCACATTTAGGAGAAGGCATTTTTCCAACAATGCAGTAGATGCTGGATCTATATTATACAAGTTTCCTGATCATTCCTAGCAGTAAAATACATTAGTTCTAAAATGCCTCGAAGATTCCTGACTGACCTTATGTGCATTCCTAAATTAAACAGAGACCTACTTATGCAAGTTCATGGGGAGCCCCCTAGCAAATTGTAAAAATCTGTGGGCTAGACTGAGAACTTGAAAAACATGCCCAGAAGATCATAGCAAATGCAGTACAGTCCATATTTTTGCCAAGAATACTATGGGTATTGTTCATGAAGTCAATAGCATCTGAACTCAACTTGAAGAAGGCTTGGTTTTGCTTATTCTGCAATTTATCTGAAGTATTCATAAACAATCTTTCTTTAGGGTACATAAAAAGAGTGATCAAAAATAATGTCCCAATATTTTGCCAGATAGCTGATTTCAGTACTTGTTATTGCTTTTATTAAAGACATTAGTTAGATTTCGGTACAATCTTTATGGAAATGTTTTACAAGAGAGTTATATAGCCAAACTAGTTTGCTGCTCAGTAGAAACAGAAAGCTAATATTGTTCTATCATTGGGACTTAGATTCTTGTAAAAAAGGAATGATGGCAATGTAAAATATCTTTATAGTATACAATATTATGAATAATTAGAAATAAATATTTTAAAATTAATTTTGTTTGGGATTTCTTGACTTACAATATAAATATATTATTCAAATATATAAAACAAAGTAGAATTTGAATTCTTTTACTGAAATTTGAATGGCTAATTCCAGCTTTATCATTCAGTGAAAGCAATTGTTTGAAAAATCGAATCTGAAAAGACAATTGGAATATTGTGTGACTAATGGGAGTCTGGTGGTGCAGTGGTTGGAATGCAGTATTGCAGGCTATCTCTGCCCACAGTCTAGAATTTGATCCTGATAGGCTTGAGGTTGACTCACCTTCCATCCTTCTAAGGTCAATAAAATGAGGACCCAGATTGTTGGGGGCAATATGGTGATTTTGTAAACTGCTCAGAGAATGTTGCAAAGCACTATGGAGCAGTATATACGTCTAAGTGCTATTGCTGTTGCTAATAACATGATTCTCCTTTTTCCTCTTCTATATTTTCAACAGCCAGCACACCCCATTTCCTGCGCCTCCAAAGTGTAGAAGTCAACGCTGGCCAGTTTGCTACTTTTCAATGCACCGCCAATGGTAGGACTGTTCAAGGAAACAAGCTTTGGCTACAGGTATCCTCGTTTGTTTTCTTTTCCTTTCTTTATCAAAGTAATACTTTTGGTAATTTTCCTATTTTGATTCTGGTGATTAAAAGCAGGGAAAAAGAAGTTATAGGTATTCTTGATAAACAACTAGTCATTTTACAACTGTTCAAAGTTATGATAGCCACGGAAAAGATGGTTAATGATCCGTAAAGCACCTTGGGCCACCGTTAATGATTTCATCACTGCCTTCCCCCAGTCAAGTGACCACAAGCTGGGTAGGTCAGCCTTAGAATTGTAGCATTCTGCGGTTACATGTTTTTTGTCAGTTTCCCCCCAAACTACCCATTCAGTTGTGTTTGTTAACAGCTGCAGTGTTTGCTTAAGGACTGTTGCAAAAAGGCCAGAAAATTGCTTCCAGTCATGTGGGTATCTCAGCTTACAACTGCGCAATGTCTATTGACCATTCTAGGTTCAATTGTGACAGTAGGTCTAGGACTACTGTACATTAATACAGCATCCTCTGGAAGATACCTAGTTTATCTCATGATATTTCTAAGTATAAAACAGCAGGCATAAGTTTTTTTTTCATCCACCTTTAGAAAATTTACTTGAATTGTACACTAATATATGGCAGTTGTATTTAGATAGGAAAATACATTGATTCAGCAATCTAGTTAGCCTTGTATAGCTTATTATTACTATATGATTAGATATATTGGTGACGTTTAATACCGCAAATCACTCTGTTCTTCTGAGACAACTCCATGGTTGGGGATTGAGAGCAGCATATTACAGTAGTTCTCATATTTTCTCCAGTGCCAGTTCCAATCAGTGTGGGTTGGTGGGGAGAGATCGTCCCCTAGGACTCTCCTTTGTGGTTGCCTCAAGGTTCTTTTCTCTCTCCTCTCCTTTTCAACTTCTACATGAAACCGCTGTGTGAGTTCATCTGCAGATTTGGGGTTTGGTATCATCGGTATGTTGATGATATCCAATGTCTTAAGGTTTTGAGCTGGCCAAGTGATACTGTCAAGTTCTATCTCAGTGCCTGGAGGCTGTATGTGTTTGGATGAGGAAGAATTGCCACCGACTTAACCCTACGAAGGCTGAGTGCTGTGGGTATTTGGAGTGTACACATCTGAGGATACTCGAACTTTGACTGAGGATGGAGTGGAGCTCTCCCATTCAATTGGTACGCAATTTGGGGTTCATCTTAGACTCACAGCACCTGCTTGATGAACAGATGGCTTAATGAGCAGGTGTTAGCTGTATCCAGGAAGGTCTTTGATTTCATCTGGTGCACCAGTTGTGCCCTATTTTACACCGGCGGGGGGAGGGGTGCGACGACACATTTTATTGACAGCTGTAGTATATTCTACATGTGGCTTCTTTGAAGTTCACCCAGAAGCTTCAGCTAGGGCAGTCAGTAATGTACATGCCTGTATGCCCAAGTAATGCTTCTGCTTTTCAAGATGCACTGGTTACCAGTTTGTTTTGGAGTGTGATTCAAGGTGTTGGTTGCTATTTATAACGCCCCATATGGCATGGGGCCTGGTTTGAGTAACCACCTCTTTTCTGCAGTATCTGCCTGGCCTGTCCAATCTAGTAGGTTGGCATGCTCCATGTTCCATTGATTAAAAAATGTCTGGATCTCAGAAGCAAGACTTTGTTTACGATGTCTGCCCTCTGGGATAAGGTCACCTCCCAAAATTCAAGCAGTCCCACCCATCTGGTATTTCAAAGGGCCTTAAAAGCCCTGGCTCTTCGCATAGACATTTGGAGAAGACACCCCTTCCTTTCTTTCTGTCCCCCTCTTAATTTATTTTTCTTTGTTTTTGTTCTGTTGCTTGTTTTTGAATGTTTTTAACAATTTGTAAACCATCCAGAGTTATTGATGTTGGATGGAATATCAATTTAAGAAATAATAGTTATAATAACTGTACACAAGCTGGACTGGACAGTTAGGATTGAAAAACAATAAAGTTGATGATTGTTCACTAGACTTTACATCTCCCTACCAATATTGACAACGTATATCTGACCCGCAGAAATGGAGGCATAGGATTACTTCAAGCAAATTATTGTACAATATAGGCTTTTTACTCCTTAGTTCAAAAGGAAGCAAGTTAGTGAAACTGGGTTTTTTTCACTGCATGTTTTTACATTGTAGAAAGCACTGTCTTTCAGTAGTGCTAGGCAGTGATTTTATTTTGTTATAATAACATCATTTAAAGTTAGTTGTACCTCATTTTATATTATAGTCTTTATGCAGCTTGTCTGTCTGAGATTTTCTTACTCCTATTTTGAAGCTGGCTATCTTGCTGTTTCTTTCTTACTGGAACCACAGTCAGCTTGAATGCACTGTTTCTTATTTAGCATACATGGCCATGAGATGTTAAAAGCATCCACTTAGTAATGGAAAAGGAAAATAATCACTTAAGCTAGAAAGTGGCTATCCGTGAATACCATTAAACTGCAAGTCATATTCATATTCAGAAATTAATAGAAGAAAATAAAGGTAAGAGATTCAAAATCCAGAAGCTTTTTCCACTGTAGATGCAGTAGAGCATAAAGCAGGATTAATGAATAACAGAAATTCACGTTCTCCATAGCTGATGAGAACAAGTAAGAAATAAGTATCTTAATACCTTAGTAGCTTCATGTGTTTTCTATTCTTAATAACTCGTGGTATTTGTGTTGCATTTTTTCTGCAGCTGAAAATGTTTTATCCAGACATAATTATAGTATATATTATACACGAATAAGGTATTTGTAGTTATTCATGCTGAAAAATACATGTATAGTAGTGTATATTTTGGGAAGCATCAGATTCACAACTGCAATGTTTCTATCAATATCTAAAATTAGTAAATCCTATTTTTAAAACAATCATATCTCAAAGAAGAATTATTGTCAGTAGGGGCACATGCTAAAATTGTTTGCTAAATCAGTTTTGAAATCTTACCTTCAGATCAAGCTATCTTATAAATTACTGTGAAATTGTTTATTATAATTGCTCTTATGTAATTTCATTCTGTATTTTCATATATAGTTATTATGACATAGTTGTATAGTATTTGGAACTTGGGATTTTAAAGTCTAATACATTCTAAGTAATGTTTTCAGCGTAAACCTGAATGATTTTAATACTAATATTCATAACATTTTAGGTAAAATAATTGTCTGTTTAACCTACTCTTCCAATTTTTCTATTTTAACAAAATGCTGCTTAACTTGTCAAAGCTAAGGGAGCATTATTTGGAAAAATGATACTACCATTTGCAAAGAACTTTACATGTGGCATAGCTACAGTTAATGCTAGTAATGTAGGCTATACCTTCTCTATCTTAGTAAAATATGTTCTGTGAAAGCCTTGACAGACCAAACCTTAATTGCACTGAAGGGCAACTTCTCTTAGACCACCATGACATATTAAAATTGTTACTTGGAATTCAGTAAGAATAAATAATAGAGCATAAATTAACAAAATGAAACTGAGAAGACACATTGTGTATCTGTGGAGGATAAGGGGGAAAGCCTTCTCTGTGGCAGCACCCACCCTCTGGAATGATCTCCCTCCCCCCCGAGATTCGAACTATTTCCGACCTCCTTGCTTTCCGCCGTGCAGTAAAAACACATCTTTTTAACCAGGCCGGTTTGGCCTAGTTCACGCCTATCCTCCACAAAATTTTTATCCTAAATGTTAATTTTAAATTTGGTTTTAAATTGGTTTTAATATTGGGTTTGTTTTAAATTTCTCAGCCATTTTAAATATTTCTTTTTAAATTGTTTTTAAACTCTTGTAATTTGTATATTTTTGCTGTTTTTATTGACTGTACACCTCTCTGGGGCCCTCTGGGGAGAAGGGCGGTATATAAATTTGACAAATAAATAAATAAAATAAATAAGGATGTACTAGCTCTGAATGAAGGTGGTCAATCTTATGGAATGGATTTGAATATATACAAGGAAATGTAAGAGGAACGTGTATATGCGAAAGTATAAATCAGTGTCATCTTAAGTTATTGTGAACACGTGTGAAAATAGACATCTATATACTGGCGAAAAGTGTGTGCCAAAACACCCATGAATGATTTGGGAGGAAATTATGTATTATTGTGAATGAATATATTTTGAGAGAAACAGTTACAATGCTAACCATTGTTAAGTGACATAAATGAATCAGTAGAAATGAGATTAGAATGACAAAAAGTTGAGACAATTATGTTATAAGCATGATGATAGCTTCTGAATATGAACCAGATCATATTGTAAAAGGCATGCCTTGGGAGAAAATAGACATCTGGTGGGGGGAGAAAGAAGTGAAATAAGTGTAAATAGAATACTAGAGTGGCTACAGAAAAAAATAAAGATAATTAATTTGCCACCAGATTAAATGGGAAGTGGTTATAAAAAAAGAGAATGAGAAATAAACTGAAAAGAATTATATTATAGACCAGTGATGGCAAACCTTTTCGAGACCGAGTGTCCAAACTGCAACCCAAAAGCCACTTATGTATTGCAAAGTGCCAACACAGGAACACGCCCCCATCCCCCTAGGCGACACTCCCGCCCGCACACACACCAGCGCTGCCCTCTCCAGCTTTTAAGGACAAACTAGCCCAGTGGTCGCCAACTTTTTGGATCTCCGAGACCACTAAATTCATAATTTTAAATCCAGCTGACCACTAATATGATTTTTTTTTAAAAAAATACATATATTTGTAAAATAATGATCATTTTATTAATATAAAAAGCGACTATTTAATATAACAAAATTTAAAAAGCTTATTTAATTATAACAATATCATAAATGCTTATTTAATC